>JASVER010000002.1:6002205-6149088 GCA_030449065.1 Oceanodroma leucorhoa
GGGGGGAATCAGTGCTCTGGTAATTTTTAAAGCTCTTGCACTGTTATATGAAAATTTGATTGATTTTTGCAGGAATGGTTACAGGCAGCATACAGTTAATAATCTACAGATGTCTAAACACCCAATAGGGATGTAATTAAATAAGGCAATGGGTGAAGGAGTATCTCAATAAGGCAATGGGTGAAGGAGTATCTAAATCTAGTAAAAAAAAAAAAAAAAGCAATCAAAGTAAAAACATACACTGAATATTGAGAAAACTTCCTCACAGTGCAAAGCCTTAGGCAGGTTTTCCTCTCAAAACTTCAGACAAAAGAGGACAGTATAGAATAGCCCKGTCTTGTTAGAGAGGATGCACCATACTCTCTTGACTTCATCCTACAAAAGACACACAGGTTTAATGTTTGACTTTACTACCACAGTGCCAGCAGCCATTAACCCATTTGAAGGTGAAAAATAACTTAGTGGGCTTCTACACATTACCATGACACATAGAACAAAAATACTGCTATTATGTCTATCTATGAACCTAGCAGTAGTAACCTCATTACATGAGGAACAGAAAGGAGATTCAACGGGATTCAAAGTCTTTGTATGCATCTTCAGAATAACAAGTGGCATTAGAGACTAATGGGACATTAAGCAGTAAACGTTACAGACATCCATCAGCTTGTCATCTACCTCAGGAGTATAAAAAAGACAAACTTTCTTCCCATTAGAAGATAAAAATAACAGGTTAATAATCAGTCCCTTCGCATTCTGAAGGACAAGCAACGTTGCACTGTAAAATCACCCTAAAAGGGAAAACCTTTGTATTTTGCGGTCCTCTACATTTTTTTTCCTTCTAAAAATATCCTTTGAGGTACACTGAACTAGACAACAACCTGTCTGACTTTAACTTACAAATTCAGCAGTACTACAAGCAACTGAACAGTGCAGAACAGCTCAGTTGCTGAGTTACGCTGTTTAAAGTAAATGATACAAAGTAATTTAGAGTAAAAGAGACAGACAAGCGAAATACCACCAGCGTCCGCTGTGTTTCGGTCAACATTACCTGAATCTCTTGCAGCTTTCCAAAGATGGCACCCTAACAGAAAAGCCCTTACCCTCCCAGGCAGAGGCGTGCCCCGCAGCGTGTCACGCACTGCCGGCACCCCCACACCAGCAGCAGTAACAAGCCCCGACAGCTGCRGCGGGGGCACGATGGGCACCGCGCGCCGCCGCCCTCACGTAAGGGAGCGGGTTTTGTGACAGCAGGAGGCACCCAGTCAAGGGAGCTCCCACCAGCCAAGTAGCCAACTTCGGAGTGTTTTTTACAAAAATAAGATAGTGGCACTGTGTTAGTAACCACTGACCGCTACTAAAAGGTAACCGAAGAGCTAAATATCGTTCTTCAGAGTCAAARGGGTCTCCCAAGCACCGGGCGCAATGTATGAAGGGGCAGGGGTGCCTTTGTGGCAAAACGCGTGCTCGTGCTGGAATGCAGAAGTGTAACAAGGTACACACACCCCAAAATCCTAGCCCACTTTACTCCCATGAGACAGCTGTCAACATGCAGAATTATACACGTACCACTCCTCTTTTGTATACACAAGACGAACATTCGCTCCACAGATCGCAAGCGCTTACTGCCATGGGAACAAACACAGGTATCTTTAAGACTTCTCTTATTTAGACTGTAATAAGGACAGGAACTGTCTCTTACTTTCACAGTTTTTAGCAAAATTAGACTTCAACCTCAGCCGGGGTTTCTAGGTGCCATTGAAAAATAATGAATTACTGTACAAAAATATTAAACAAACCCTACACAGAGAACTGAACTTTACCATACTTGCTAGAAGAAATTAATAGGAGCTCTTCTACATTTAGAAGCTATCAAACAAATCACCAAGACCTGATCTACACTTTAGAGAAAAATTCAGTAATACTGATGAGTGATTTACAGAACACTGCTGTGAACTGGCTGTCCAGGCTGAGAATTTGCTTAAAATATGATAATCTTTTACAAAAGTAGTGTCAAAAGGGACAGGTTTTGCCCAGTAAACACTGTACATGAAGTATTAAGACTCTTCAACTATATGGGCCAAATCCTACCCAGCTTACCTCAGCACTTCATCCTTTTAGGGGAGGCTAATGTTTCATATGAAACTTAATTGTATGGACTTGGACTTTCAAACAATGAAACAATGAGAAATGAGGTAGAAATATTAAATGAGAAGACAACAGAAGCAAGAAAGGAGGAATAAAATGTAATGTAAGAACCCAAGTATGACTGGCAGCATTCAGTGCTTTTCTGTCTTAATCCACAGGAGCTATAAATAAATCCCACATTCAGAGAGACAGGTGAGATGGGGGTGGGGGAAGTCTGAGCCTAACACATTGTTTCTCTCACAAACCAATCCGACATGAGTGCTGCAACTAGTGGGTACCTCTAAACGTCACTTTTGCAGACAAATTCTGCCTTTGGACATGGTCGCRTTACTCCAGATCTAGAAACAGGACATTTACATTCAGAACATAAACAATTACAGCACCTCAGACTATATAAAGACTTACCGTACTGTAYGACTTTCTGTGAGATTTTACGAGGGCTTACATTGCCTCATGAATGGTTCAATAAGCAACATTACTTTGAGCACAAAACTTTCGAGACAGGCATAGTGAAGGGAATAAGGAAAACAACACTAATTGAGCTGGTTTGCCTTCTCTCAGCACCTAGAAATAATACAAGTTGCTTTCAAAATTTCATTTAAGTTTGAAGTTAAGGAAGCAACAGATTGCATGTGATTTTTAATAGCTATCTCACCTCAGTTAGAATGCAAATGAATAGGCTTTGGCTCAGTTTTAAAATCTCAAAACAGAAAACTTGATATCAAGTCCAATCTAGGTCTTTATGAGTAAATGTAGTAAAATCAGTTTTTTCATCATTTAAAATCCCTCCTATTTAAGTCCAGGACACAAAATGCATGACAAATAGGGATACTTTATTATTTATCAAAAATTCATTAGAATATTTACAAAGCTTAAGTCATAAAAAGCCACGCACACACAGTCTCTCTTTTTTAAGACTTTTTTCTTTAAGACTTATTCTTTTTTCTTCCTCTCTGACTCTGTGATTTCTTTTTTCTGCCCTCAAACACAGGCTTGGCAGTCACCATGACTACGTTTCCCAATTCTTCATCCTCACCACTTGAGCTACTGCACCCCTTTTTTTCTTTTTGGTCCGCTGTCTCCATTGCAGGGACATTTTTCCTCTTTTTGCTCTTGCCTAAATCTCTGCTTTCCAATTCCTCTACTGAGGAGTCACTAGAAGTTTCTGAAAGATGCAAATTCCCAATAAAACCACCTCCATATAAATGTTCTTTTCTGGAATCTGAACGTTTCCTTCTCTTTCCACTTTGGACTTCTGTTGCCACAGCTTGATTTGCGCAGCCTGCAGTACCTTCCCTTTTCCTTTCCTCATGTTGTTTATGTTCAATCTCCGTAACAGCCGTGGCCTCACGAATTTCATTGGCTTCTTCTTTTTCCTTTCTCTTCAGACAAGTCACAGCTCTGCGCAGTCTCTGACTTTTAATAGCTTGTTTTTCATGCTGTGCTAGTCTGAAGAATGAATCAATTCGAAGCTGAGTCTATCAAAAATAAAACAGAGAAACATCTTTGGATGTTTTTGTGATAGGAATTCAGTTGTTGTCCCAAGCATCCCAAATTAAAGCAGGACAAAGGACTAATGAAATTAATATGCGTGCAAACAGATATGAACAATAAGATGTATTATTATAGTAATACCTATACTTTATTATAAATTACACAACAAGAACCTTTACAGAAACTAAATAATAAGCAAACTCCAGTGAAATTTTATAAACCTTGTGCTGCTTATGATTAGACACATGTTGCTATTTTCAACCCTAGTACAGAGAATCTCTGTAGTGCTCTTAAGTATATCCTTACAAACACATCCTTAGCTTCAAGCTGTTAAAACAAGAGAATGTTTAGTAAGCAAATGTTGTAAGTGCACTTTACATTTGCATCTGCTAGTGCAACAAAATGTGGTCATTTGACTCAAGTTCATTTAACACATGCTGCTACAGTATAAAGATTTAAGAGCAAAACTAGAAGTAGTCACACACAACGGGCCTATGTTATTCAACCACAGCTAGGCTTGCTGTATAGACTAAGCTAGTCCTCTATATTCTCCCTAAAATTGTCTAAGAGAGACAGATGCTTCCAAAGGATGTTCCTGAAAGTATATGGATTTAACTACGGGTTTTGGTACCTTTCGCTCCTTTGAGTGATAAAGAGAACCTAGAACTCTGGTTTAGAYTACGTATCTCTCTTGCTTATGGCAAAAGGAGAAAAGAATCTGACCTTAGGTGATCAGTTTTACAACTGACTTTCACAGTATTACAGCATGCACCACTATTCACTTTTAAGTTTTATTAAAGTTGACAGAACATTTATTTGGAAATTAGAGTAATAATAGTAACGGGCACTTGCTCAACGGTTCAGTCTGCACTCCTCCTCAAAGGATATGGATGGTACCAAATGGTCAGTCTCACTTCACCAAAATCTCAGGGGCATTTTTAGAAGTCATTTTTAGAGACAGYACACTGTCTTTTAAAAGTACTAAAGGTGCTTGAGGTACCTGTAGTTTCAGCTACATCCAGAACAAACAGYAACCTGGACTTGAGATAGGTGCTTGATAGATAACAAAATTTGAAACCAACAATTGAAATTATGTAGAGTGCCTCACAGCACAGCCAAATCAGACAGAAATGAAGCCTAGAGAAGTAAGTTTAATGACTTTTAAAAATATATATATATTAAGGTAAAAAAAAATAGGGCCAAATCGCAGTTTCTGAGAAACGTATTTTAGATTAAAGCCTTGCTGTTCATTTTAAAATGCTCCTCTTAGAATTTTCCAGTTACCCTTAAACTATACATAGTTTTATACTTTACCTGCTGCAAGTTCAGCTGTTTTATCACAGGCAAAAGGATTTCATCTATTTTTGTCCTGGTCCAGCCAAAGTGATCCTGACAGAATGTGCAGAAAGTTAAGGAACTTTACAAAATGGCTATTACTAGTATTTTGTAAACACATAAACTGAAAATTCCTCAAATAAAAAATGCCTGGAGGAAAGTTACTCTACTTCAAAGCTTYTTCTACTACAAAACTAGAGAAAATACTCTAAGTTATTGCAGTTGACTTATGTGGATGGTTCTACGTATCTTGATCACGCTGTTACGTCTCTATTAGTTACAGAATTTTTTCCCTAATATCAACATTTCCAAAAGCGTGTCTCATTGAAGACAGAACTCATTTTGGCTATACAGTACTGCCATAAGACAAAATACCTGTAAGTAAAGCTTATTTTTACACTTGCACACACTGGAAGTTTCATTTACTGTTTAAAACACTATTAACTCTGCGTGCATTGCCATCTACTTTTCAACAATTCACTGCAGCTCAAGCTGCAACGGATGCAAGGAATAGACATTATTGAAAGAAATGCAGTGAATAACTAGGGGATAAAGCACAGATTGAATCACCATTTCTGACTAGGTTTTAAAACCTATTTGTGAAAGATGGGAAACATACATCAGGGGTGTGCAAACAATCTTGCTCTAAGTCTAGAAATAGGCACAGCACAGTTACAGAAATGTAACATCACAACAAACTAGTCAATCCAGCTACGAGACTCTCTTTGCATGCAAAGTGAAGCAGCCCACTCCCTCAGGAGGGCAGAGCAGTCCCAAACGCCACACATGCATGGCTGCATTCCCTTCCATTCCAGAGCTGGTATCATTGTAGGAGAGCRCATGCAGATGGGGCAGAGGGCCCCCTCACACCAGTGAGATGTTAAGAATTGACACTCCATTGCTGACTCACTAACTAGCCTTAAGAACTTTAACCCGAGTACTTTTAGCTAACAAGTCCCGCCATATAGTGAAAGGATATTCTCTGATTTGCTCTACATCAGGCTTCCCCCAGGTGAACGAACCCCTTGTCTCATCCACTACAGGCTTCAGGTATGCTTCTGCCACTGCTGGATTTGGGAAACCTGAAGAAAGCTGCAGCTCCCGCAGTTTCTTCTTGACTTTGGTATCATGTGGATTAGGTCTTAATTTCTTATTCTTCTGAGCCTCATTCCACCACTCACTGAAAAACAGAGGAAACTATTCATTTGCCTCCATAAAATATAATTTGGAATATCAAGAGGCACCATGCTAATTTCAATAGCCTTAAGTTTCCCTACTTCAGTTACTACATGAGATGAGGTAGGAAATTTACAAATAAAAAATGGTCAAGGGCCATAATCTGAAAGTAGAAAAGACAAAACATACACAGTAAATGCAGCCATTGTAAGCCRCAGTAGCAAACATCACCTGGATTCCCCATGGGCTGCTAAACAGAAGGCCCTAAATTCAGCCTCACTTGGAGAGTATGTTCCACACATAATGATCATTTTTGGAGGTTTTTTGGTATGCAAGAAAAGGGGGGGGGGGGAACACTTCTAACCATTCTCGCCATTGCCTATACAACTGGGTTGGCCCTCTTCAAATCTTGTTCTTCCCCACAGCCTACCTGTCTGTCTCTTTCCAGGTCATCCATTCCTCAACTCATCAAGTCTCTTTTCTCTACGAGCAAGCTACAGCACCTTCTCACAAGCTCAGGGAGAACAAACCTCCACTCCACTATGGGTCCAGCTCTGCAATGAACTCAGAGGCAGTCGCACAGTTCTACAGCTGTTCTATTCTCTTCATTAGTCTCATTGCTGTATGACCATGTCACCTTATTTACCTGCCATTTCAAATAGTGATATAATGGAGTCACATATTTTAGAGTTAACTTAGCCTCCTTAATGATGGTTAATGATGGTCATATGTTTTGTTGTATGCTTAGGCAGCAGAACAGTATATTCACTAATATTCATATTATGGAGAGACAAAAAAGCAAAATACGACGAAGCATACGCAAATTTTAAGAGAGGTTCCAAGCCATGCCCAGGAAATTCATTTAAAATCTCCATTGCTGTGACAAAGCCAACATTTGGGATGCCCTCAGTGTAGTCACTTCCAAGCAAGTATGCCAAATTAATTAGTTTGCTTCGATCCAACCCTGTAAAAGAAAGTACATAAACCAAATAAAACCAGTGGATTCAGCATCTGTCCTCCTACAAATTAAAAAATAATATATTATCTGAAAGGCAAAAAACAAAAGGAACACAAAGATATTAACTCTGTAAAATTACATTTAATTCAACATCAGAATTTGTTAAATTATATTCTGGAGCAGTGTCAATATGCTACTGCTAGCTCAAGCACTGGTAGTTGTGCTAACTTGGCAAATACATGTAAAATAATATCTCTTAGCTCTTAGAGACCCAGAATTTCCCAATGTTCTTTACATTATAACACTTTAATTTTGGCAAGATGTATTTCTCCAGTTACTGTCCTGTTCTCATCTAATGCTGACCTGAATTTAGTAAGTCCTGAATCAGAAATAAAAACATTGTTTGAATTCTGGTCCACAATACCGATGCCTCTGCTTCTTAAAAGTGTTCCCAAACTGGAAGCCTTTTGCTCTGTGCTAGCGTAGTTACTAAGTAGATCAAAAGAGCCTGTGAAAGGGCCAGAAAGAAGGAAGAACTCAGCTGACCTCTTCTACTTGGTATGCTGTAAGATCTGAGGCAACCAGACTGATTTTCAGTGACTACCTTCAGGAGTCTAGATTTTAAAAAAAAAAAAAAATAAAAATAAAAATTCGTGGAGAAAAGGAGGGATGTGTCTAAGCACAGACCATTGGCATGCTAGTCAGGATATCCATCAACTGTCAAGAAAGAAGAATTGTGCAACGTGTGGAAAAAGGAGTAGAAGTACAAGACTGCAGAGGAATGTGACATGAAGACCAATGCTGACCATTTTCCCCTAATAAATAAATAAATAAATAAATAAATAAAAGCTCTGGTTTACTACATTAATAACAGCTAAAAAATCACACAGATGCTTTTACAGCAATCCTTTCCAAGTAAGCTACAGTAGCATACCTAAGTAGGTATAAATAGGGGAAAAAAACGTTTCATTCAATTTGCTGGGAGAAGAAACCAAAGACATACTTTTCACCACATAAAGATGTTGTGAAATTTTACATGCTGAAGACATTAAAATATTATTTCAAAGTCTATAGTCTCAACTTTGAAAATGTCAAAGCTGATTTTAAAAGAGTTCTGCTTAAACAAGGCGTAAGTTAAAATTGGCTCATATTTTCCTTAACACACTACGTGACACTGAAGTTTAGTAGTTCAACATAATTAGCAACAATTTGATTAGACTGGTACAAGAGCAATGTGAAAGAAGAAAAAAAGCTGTCAGTATTAACTAGATGAAAAACCTTTTACAGAGCATATACATATGCCAGGTCCTCTTCTAATACATTATGTGCCAGCACGTCCAAAATTAAACTTCCATTTCCAGAAGACTATAAATCTGATGACATCAGAATGTAATTTTCCCACCATGTCAGAAAAGTCCTGCTGACATTTACCCAGAAACTGGTACCATAGTTCATACCTCCAGCCTTGATGATCATCACACTAACTCAGCGTATTAAATGCAGGTGTCTGCAAATTCAGGGGGGTCATCTGGCGGTAGAAACAGCAACCCAACTGAATGTCTTTAGAGACTCTCCAAAGGACAGGCATTGTATTAACAGACACACAAAATTGTGTAGAAAATACAACTACAGAAAGATACATGGCAGCAATGTCTTATTAAAGACTGTATTTAACAAATCAATACCTGAGGCTTACCTAGCTGGTTTTGAAAATCAACATACTGATAATATTCCACATATTTGTTTTGACTGAAGAAATTTTTATAAACTTGTCGTGCGCCAAATAACCAAACATCACTATCATCGGTGATTGTCCCAGAGGTCTGGTCAGTAAGGTCCAAAATAGCACACTGTGCCTCTGCCTCCATCGGAGCTTCAATATATGGAATGCCAAACAGACGGAGAAGCTCCTGTAGGACAGAGAGAAAACAGTTAATATTTCATCTGAAGAATGAACTTCTATTATACTTCTGCTTGACTCGGAACTGCCAGATTCACACTTGGCAGGTATTTAATATTTCACAGCGAATCTTAATTTCCACTAAAAAGTGCCAAGCACAGTCAAGTGACGGGGCAAAGAAATCCCAGGTACTCATCTCAGGCAGATAGTGCCACATAAGTCAAGCACTACTTGATCACACTATTACTACACAGTTTGAGAAACCACTATCTTAATTACATAAGCATATTAAGTATTGTGCTTTCCATAACACGGAGAAAAGTCCATGCATTACAATTATGTGGGCTCCATGAAAGAAAGATGCAGGTTAAATAAAAAATAAAAATAAAATTTAAAAAAAAATCAGTCATTGCCTTAGCTCAGAAAATAGTATGAAAGCATATAAGAAACATTAATATCAAGCAGGAAACAGTGGGCAGACTAATCATCCTTTGGATGGTGTTTTGATATATATGTATTTTGATGCATTTTACACAATTTGCTTTTATGGAATACATTATTTAACCTCAGTTAAATATCMCACACACACTAGGTTTACAGGCTTGTGTTAGTTACACAATTCTGGATTACATCATCTCCAGAAATTATGCTTTCCGTTTACTCTCCTGCTCCCAAGTTGGATGTAATAATCACTGCAAAAGGTGTAAAATTTATTAAGTATATATTTGATATGTATACATATATCTGCACATACACACACTTTTTTTTTTTTCTCACTGCAGCTGGCTTTTGTGCCCTGACAAAGTCAGTCTCAAGACTTAAAAYTTTTACTGTAATAAAGAGCAAAAGCACAAGGTCAAAAGACTTACAACTATAATGGTGTATCTACCATTATATGGCACATAATATTACAAAAGCACAATCTACTGGCCTTTAAAAAAATAATCTGAAGAAACGAGTATGAGCAAATATTTAACAAAGGAAACAAAAATTTCAATCATTTTAAGACTAAATTATCCCTTTTATGCAAAGAAAATAAAAGCATTTATATTTTTCTCAGAATTAATTTGTTAGAATAAGTTTATTACATCATAGATACTATCACTAGTATACTATATTATGGATATGTTAACCCCAACACATTGTATTGCAAGTAGTCCTTGCATTACACTGCATTAACCTTTAAATGCTAATACTGAAACAGAAGTTACAGGCTTACGCAGGTACTACTGGTGAGATTCTTTAAAACGAGTTACCAAGGGCATAAACCTGGGTTACCACAGGGATTTCTTGTAAGGTTTTATCTTTTAATCCCCAGGGGAAATCACAATTTACCTGACAACCAGATTACATCAATTCCATACTGCTGAATGTAACTTCCTAATATTTTTTCGTTCAATTTGCACCTTTCACAGCAACAGGCAAAAATCAAACTGGCCCAACCTTAAAAAGTTGGTGCTTAAAAACATGTTGATCTATTCATAATTTTATTATTATTTTATAATGTTATAACAGTTATTGAAAATTGTTGGAATTCAATACTTTCAATATTTTAAATCAAGCAGACTGAAGAAAACAAGCTCCTAAGAGGAAAAAAGGTGACCTATAATTAAGCAAAATTACTAACAGGTTTTGAGAAAATGTTTGACTGGGGTGGAGGGGGGAACCACATCATGCTATATCAAATCAGAATGATTCAACTAATACTACCTGGCTTTCCAAGAACATCTGTCCTGTTACAGAAGCAGCAACACGTTCCTGCTGCTGTTTTTGAGCCTGAAGCATATTCTGCTCACCAGAAAGTTCATTTTCTAATTCTTCTAGTTCTTCCTGAAAAATAAAACAAGCTTTTCATTATTTCAACAATTCAGGTATACTTAGTTAAGTAAAGCACTAAGTCTCCAACTATAATTGTTATAGTAGTATATGCTCCATTAATTCACACTTAGAAGTTGTCATAGCTTCTCTAATGCAGTAAATTATAAGACCAGAGATAGGTCTATTCATCAGAGTGCTAAACCTTAAAGTTTCCCTCTGATTTCAGAGAGGTTATGCTTAACCATCATCTTTAAGAAAAATCAGTTCCCATAGAATTAGATACATATATGAGAAAGCAATGAAACAGTACGAAGCTGTCCAATAGTTTTTCTTAAAAACTTGGGGACAGAGCACTTCATTACTAGCTCAAAACAAGTAACAAGGAGTTACCAAATTGATGTCTTGCCACTCATTTGCTGCATCTTTACCATCATCTTCTCTTTCAACACTCTGATCATTTGCCAACTGCACTTCATCAGACTCCTTCAGCAAGTCCTGTGTGACAATATCACCTCTGTCTGTCTCCACTGCTGGAAGTGATGTTTCATCACCCAGTTTTTCATCGTATTTAGTAGGAAACTCAGCCTCATTACTGATTTCAGTATCCACTTCAATAAAGCTTCCTATTAAAGGAAAATAAAGATTTCAACTTCCTACTACTTGTTTAAAAAGAAGTATTTGTACATGTTTTTAACTTGGGCAGTGATTTTTTTTTTCTATATGCAGTAAATAGATACAAGGATTGTAAAGTCACAGAAACCAAATGGTTGACCATTAATACACCAGTTAAGTTCAACGTACACAACAGGAAGCTTTCCTGACTCTCCATATTGTATACTCAGGTTTCAACAATAAGACATAACACCAAGGGGAAAAACACAGCTCAGATTTTCTTCCCACCTCCTCCCTACATAGGAATAGATGTATTTTAAAGCATTTCTTACTAGGAGAAAAGGTTAACTTCAACAGACTACAAATACAATAAGGTTCTATTTTTGTATCTTTTTAGGCAATTAAAAAGCACATACCATCAGAATCACTGTCTTCAGACTGTGATATCCCTTCCCTTTCCTCCTCAGGATCTTTTGCTTCTGGAAAAAATCCAATATCCTTTTGTACCTCACATAYATTCTCTTCTGTTTGCAAAATTACCTCCTCTGTATTTTCAGAAATTTTCAAGTTTTCCTCATTTTTAGAGAGGTCTGTTGTTTCAGCATGAATCAAAGCCCCTATATTAGTTTGTACAGAGGAACAGCTTGGCTTCTGCATGCACAAGTTTATATCCTTATCTCCCAAAGAATTTAAGTCCATTTTGGAACCGTTTTCTTCTTTGTCTACACCACCTTTGCGTTTTCTAGTATTGTCAATACAAGAATAATTTTCAGCTCTGGATATACTGGTGTCCTTGGGTGTGATAYGATTTTTTTCCAGCTCCTGACTCTTTTGTTCAAATTCAGTGTCTTGCACGATCACTTGGTTTGACGAATGAGTTGTAGATGTAGGTATTTTTTCTCCCTCCTTAACTTCAGGAATCTGATCTTCCTCATCTGAACTACTAAGCAGAAAATCCTTCACTTCTGATCCTTCTGCTAGCACTCCATCAGTTCTAACAGTAACAATTTCCTCCCTTTTATCATCATCACTCAGAGCTTGCTGAATTGCCTGTAGTGTTCTTGGAGACACACTGCCTTCCTCTGTTACAGACTGTAACACGTTCAGTCGTCCTGTATCTTCATCCCCCAGTTCTTCTTCTGAGCTGCTTTCTACCATAGCTGCCTGGATAGCAAGCAAAGTCCGAGGAGAGGGTGGTGCTGTCACCAYATTGTTATCTTTCTCTGTCTGCAACTTGTCAGACGCAACTAGCTTTGCATTAGCAGGAGATTCATTGATTTTATTTGATTTAGTAAATTCAAGCATTTTTGACGAGGGTCCTGCAGTAGTTTCCAAGTCTCTACTTGTAGCTTCTTTTGCTTGAATACCTAAAAGAAAATGTTTTGGTTGATTTTTTTTTTTAATAAAGAATTGCTTTATATTAACATTCCATTTTACATAATGAACATCATTATATAAAGATTAATAAACTAGTTTTCTACACGTTTACAGATCACAGTTAATTATGTCTAACAGTAATGCACACTTCATACAAAGTATTGGCTACATGCACCTGTAAACAATATTCAGTCTTTTCTTAAAACTGACAGCTGCAGACCGCACACACCAAACAAGAGGTTTTACTTGACATACCTTTTATTAGGATATAGTGAGAAGTATCTTCAGAGACTACCCTCCTAGATTCCACTTCTTTCACAAAACCTCCTTCATTTTCATATTGTGTTTGGATTTCACCCGAATGCTGTTGATTCAATTCTTTTTGTACATTTTCTATGCACCGATTGAGGTTGCTTTTCTTAAGCAAACCCCGAAGCTGGTATTGCGAAAAGTCATTGGACTCCTTAAAAAAAAAAAAAGAAAAAAAACAAAAACAACCAACCACATCAATTTAAATAAAATGCCACCAGCTGCACCTTTTAAGCAACTTCATTTACCGCACTCTGGAGAGCCTTTTAAGAGTTTTCTTTAAGCAGGAAACATTTGTCTTTTACTGACTGCTGCACTCCCAAGCAACAGCAACACTAGCCCGGTAACACACAACGATTCTAAAAGGTACCATTAAGTAGTTCTGAATGCTGGCTGAACACGAGATCTCAATGATGTGACCAACAAAACTTAGCTGGCTAACGGAGCTGGTCCTCATCTTAAAAACAATGCAATTATAACAGAATCCACATGTGGATGGTTTTAGGATGATGGTTCTTAGTTTACACTTGGGCACAACCTATCATTTGCTCTGACATATATTGTACTTTTAAAATCTAACTGTGCTCTGGAAAGCTATTGTAGAAGTGGCACTATAGGATTCCCCATTTGCCTCTGAATGGCTTCAGTAACACATCTGCCTAAGTTACAAAAGCCTTTTCCCAGCTGCCAGCTCCCCTAACAACCTGAGGGTTTGGAATTCAAGCTGCGTTCATTCTGTCTGGTTTATCCACACCAGTAGTATGTTGTCGCAGTTGAAAACTTGGGCGTAATGCTGATGAGGCATGAGACACAGCATGATTTTTTCCATTCTTGCCAAACTGAATTAGCTCTGCCAATTGTAGTGGCAATCCAGAGCTAGGACTCTGAATAGACACATGGGAAGGCTCTGTTAAGAGTCATTATCTCATTGGGTTTTTTTCCCCTCAACATAACAGCTCTTATTAAATAGGCCTGGAGGTAAAGCTTTCCAGATGTGATACTCTTACATAGTCTTCATCTGCATTAATGGCAACAGCTCCATACTGATGGCTTGAAAACTATTTTAAATATTACCTCTGGCATTGCTTCAAATAATGTTCTTTTTCGCTTTGTAAATTCTTTCATATCATTCAAGATCTCATGTTTTATTTCTGGAGGYAGCTTGTTGAAATCTTCTGATTCAATATCTACAGAATGAGGATTTTCACATAACTCTTCCTATAAAAATGGAAAACAACATAAACACCTATTTTACATTACTGCACAACAAGAACAACAAAACATTTAGAGCATTATTCCAAACAACAAAAAAAAAAAMCCCACAAAATCTTTGTTGCTACTTCCTACACTGCGAAAAAAACAGTTAAGAAAAAAAAGGTAACTACTACCTAATAAAATAATGTAAGGTACATAATTATTGATGTACACTATACAGAGAAACTTGGTTTTATTCTTTTTACAAAAAGATATTTAGTATGAATCACAGAAGCAGGTCCTATAGCCTCAGCTAGTCTGATTTTATCCTTTCAAAGAGGTTCTCCTTCTGAATGCAAACTACTTCAAAGATAAACAGTATATCCAAGAGTTTTTTGGCTTTTTTTTTTTTTTTTTTTACTTTAATGAAAGCAGAGATAATTTTATTATTCATTATGCCTTCTTCTTAGGTTATATATTTCTTTACTCCTCTTCCCATGAGATCAGCACATCAGAAGGGAATACAGAATTTATCTGTGAAAACTCACGGACTGAAGTGCTTCAACATCAATTCATATTTGGAGAAGCATGGGAATTTTGTTAAATATGCTGTCTTATATGTGCATATACATGTGCACAAATGCATACATTTCACATATCATTACAAAAACCAATTCTTCTCTGTATGTCCAGAGAAAGTAGTCAAAAGGAAAAAAAAATACCATAAGAAATTCCTATTCTGCTGTATTCTAGTGGAGAAAATTACATTTGTATTTCTTCATTAGTAGGAATTCCTAGAGTACTGAAAATTAACTTGTTTGCTAGATAAGTAATGTTAATAGTAAGACTCATACCTCCAAACACTTTTTTTTTTAACCTTTTTGTTTGTCTTTTAAGCATAGCACATGAATGAGAGGATTGTTCAGAGTAATGGGACAATTAGGATGCACTTACCTGCAACATCTTTTTTTGGCTCATTCTCACCTCCCATTCTTTTTCATCTTCCTCCTCTGAGCTAAAAATCACAAAGAGAAAAAAAGATGTAGATATTTACCTAGGAAAATAAAGTTCCTATTTTAAGTAAAAGGACATTAGTCATCCCTCCACTGATAAGTACAAAAATTCACACACAACATCAAGGTACACACATATATATACGCAGACACACAACACACATACACAGAAATACATGTACAGACATATAAATACATACACAAGTCAGAAAGATCTGAACAGAAAGCAAGAAGGGAGACTTATATCAGTTAAAACTAGATTGAGACAACAATGATTGCTGTTTAAATCATTATCTGATTCTTATTTGGTCAGCATTTAAAGTATATAAAAGCATATATAAGATGTGCAAAGACTARTCTAACAGATAGCTCCACATTCCCACTTAGATTTATTTAAGAAGATGTCACAAGTTTGACAAGTACGTACAAAGCCTACTTCTGCTGAACACGTCTACACTACTGAATGAGGGGATGCAAACTGGAATCAAGCTGTCACACACCAGCTACCCAAGCTTGAACAATCAGTTCCGTTCTATCGTATAGATACGGCCACAGCGACTGAGGTAGCACTTTCATCCTTAAACGTGAATCCAGTGTAGAAATCTAATCTGTGGGCTGAAAGCTGCTTCTGTAACTACCCCATAAATAACCAGAAGACTTCTGTATCCAGAGCTATAAACCAAACTCTCCAAAAAGAAACTGAAATAAAATATAAATTAAAGAAATAYACATTATATATTATGGAGTCACATGGGTCAAAGGCCTTTCAGCAGTGTCAGAAAATGTGGTTTATACTTTTCTCTGAGTTTATTATAGCCATTTAAGCTATTTTTCTTAATTCTACCTACCTGTTCTTCTCTTCCTCCTCTAAAGAAGGCAATACATACATATCATCAATTTCTTCTCTTCGAACTTGAGTAATACTGGGCAAAACTTCATTGCTTAGGGAAAGAAAAAAAAAAAGTTATTAATAGCTACATAAAAACTTACCTGCCACTTATAAACAAGGGGAAAATAATTTTTATTCTTGCCTTTTGCCCCTAAGAGCCGTTTTGATAACTTGTCTCTTCAAAAATGTTTTCAAGAGTTTCTCTGTAGTTTTCCTGGAATCACTGATGGCAACTTCCTTTCTTTGTCTTCGTTTAGCCTGTGAAAATAAGATTAACACCAACGAGATTTTGCTGGATGCTGAAGATATGCATCCAGTGAATTACTGTTATAATTCTGTGTGCTGAGTCTATGAGCAACGCCTAACTCACCCTACATCAATGGGGACATAGCCTTCAGATCCTCTAAATCTCTCTATGTCAGTTTCCTCTAYGGGACTCGGGAACAGTTTTCAGCTTCTGGGTACAAATGCTTGCAAGAGTTGTGTTCAGGTCCATTCTGGAGCAAGACCCAGGCTTATGCCATCACCTACCTCTCTGCAACCTGGTTTCTATGCAAATCAAACCTGAATATATCAAAACGGAGCTGCTACAYGCTCCAACAGCTAACCAAGACTGGGATTGCAAAGAACACCTGCACAGCAGTGCACTTCAAGCCCTCTGCCCTCACAGCCCAGAAGCATAAGCAGAGTAAGAAGGAAATTGAAAATGGCTACTTAGTATCAGCAGACATACATCCTATTTTGCAATGACTCAGCAAAGGTACTTACCAAGGTTTGTCTCTTCAGAAGTGGTGCCTCTCCATCAAAAACAAAGACAGGTCGAATTCGGAAAAACAGTAACTTGCAGAGTCGATGAAACAGAGTGAGGAGGTGAGCATTTCGTATGGAGTTACCACCACGATCTCTGGCTCCCTTTATTGCTTGGTTCAACCAAATACTGATATCTTAAAGAACYGTTAAGAAGAAAAAATGTGCTATCTTACACATATACCATATTAATARTTTCTATAAAGTGCACATATTTGACTGAGTGGCTTTTGCCCACTGTTGCAGGCTTCGCTTATCGAAACCAAGATTATACCAAGAAGAATAAATTCTTGCCCCTATCGCCCTGGACAAAAAGCAGAGTTGAAACAGCTGTGCAGCAAGTAGTACCTCCCCAGTTATTTTTACAAATAAATTAAGGGTAACTTCTTTCCACATCTTTCCAGCATTTAACCAAGTATGYATGATAGGAAAGTTGATGCAAAAGTATTTAAAACTTTTTCATCTTACAGTCCTACTGAGAGCAGCACATTTACTTATAAAGCACAAAATCCTATAGCCCAACACTTGCGTAAGGAATCTATTAAAAAAGTCTCTTTTTTAAAACATATTAAAAAAAAGCTTAGTATTCCACGTATTATAATGCATAAAATCTACTTATCAAAATAGTAATGATTTAAAATATAAAAAAAAAATGCTAAATGCAACAGATTGCGCAAAAATAAGTGAAATAGTTAAAATCACAAATTTGGTTCCTCAGCTTTACTTTTAAAGGATACCAACAGCAAGAATTTTTCCTTCTAGCGTTTCTGGGTTTATAGGTCTCCCAGCGCATTCAAGCAGTTTCCAAAGTCCTTGAACCCCCATCGTCCTTTCTCAGCTACTTTGAGAGAGCAGAATCTGTGASGAAGAAGAAGGAATAACCCAATGATTATACGATCCACGTATGCTTTATTAATGAGGACGCACTATCACTGCAAAGCGAAATACGGAGGTGGGCTGGGCTGGGGAGGGCCCCGCCGCTCGGGCCGGTTCCTCACCTTTCGGTAGGTGAAAAACCTTTTAAAWATCTTGTCAAGCGCAGCGTGACAGCTGCTCGCCGGCCCGCCGGCCGGCCATCAGACCGCCCTAGGARCCTCGGCTCTCCTCTCTGCAGAGACCGTCACGGTCACAGTCAACCGCCCTCCACCCCGGGGACGCGCTGAGGCGCTCGGCGGGGCCGCCCCGACCGGGGGAGGCATGGGGGCCCGGCCCGAGGGAGGGGAAGGCGGCCAGGCGGGGTAGGGGCAGGGGAAGGCGGGGTTCCCTCCGGAGCGGGGCTGACCTGCGGCGCCAGCGGCGGGWGGCCGCCCGGGGGGCGGCGCCCGGCGCGGGGACCGGGACCGGGACGGGGACCGGCCGCCTCGGGCCTCGCAGCCCCGCTTCCGCTCCGCGGCCTCCCCGCGCGGCGTGCGCATGCGCCTCCCTCGCACTGCCCCGCTGCCCGCCGGGAAGTGCAGTTCGCGGGGCGGAGCCGGGCGCCATGGCGGGYGCGGGTGCTGGCCCGGCGGGGAGCTGCTTCCCCGATCCGCTCACGCCCCGGCGTCGTCCCCTCTGGCTCCAGCTGCCGTGGGCACGCCGGTCCCTCTGCCCTCTCCGAGGGACCCCCGCGGCCACAGCCGCCTGTGGGACATCCCAGGCGCAGGGACCGCAGCGGCGCGCTGTCGCCTGAGGCACCCTGCCCGCCGGGTCCTCGCCTGCCCGGAGATGAGGTACCCAACACAACGTCGAAAAAAAAAAAAAGCCACATTTTTTTTTCTTTCTTTTTTTGGCAGCACTCTGCTGCGTATACATCTCCCCGACTACTCAGAAAATGAGCCAGAAGGATGCCAAAGGGCACAGGCAGCATGACTTCCCCCGCAGCCCGCGCTCTCTCCGCTCCGCTCCCACCACGCCCCCAGTGCCCCTCACTGCACCCCGCTTCTCCCACCACAGAATCCCTAGGGAAAGTTGCAGGCAGCCTTTGCTAGGTCCCCGAGGACTCGCATCTTCTTTCCTTTGCTAATGCTGGAAGAATTAAAGATGCCACCTACTTTATGACAGTTTTCAAAGCAAGAGCAAAACAAAGTGACTGTAAAAATAAAGTCCATCACAACACACCTATTTAAGAATAGCAGCAGGCTAATATCGGAGCGGCAACTCCCTGTTCCTCAGGGCAACTATCATTATTAGGCAAAACTTAGAGACATATAACTAGAGACATATAATTTAGTATATATAATATATAAATTGTATATATTTATATATTATAGAGATATTTATATAACCCTGAAGTACCCTAAAGAACACAGTTCAAGTATTCTAGAGAGATTTGAGTCCTCAGCCCAAATCCAGCTTGCAAAAATAAAGTCTGAAAACAGTTCATCTGGAAAATATCTACATTTTCAAAACCTATGGGTTTTGTTCAGTCATCAGCCTGCAGAATTTGGGAAGTTAAGTATTAGAGGTTAAGTCACAGAGGCTGCACAGGCTTATGAGCAATGAGATCCTACCTCCAGGATTACTTTGATAAGCAGGGGTTGCAATTCTGATCCTTTGTTTACCTGCTTTCTTGAAAATCTTCACTAAATGTAGGGTCACCATTCCCGAGACAAATGAAAAGCAAACAACAAAATAGAAAACAAATTTTATTGAATGAACAAAAGTCTAAAAGTTTCCCATTTTTGGATAACAAAAGCAGCAACCTACAAAACCCCTGCATTCCATGACAAATCTGTTTATGTCAGAAAATTAATCCTTGAGCAAGTATGAACATTTGTACATAGAAGTTACAACTGTTGAGATGTGTTTGAGCAAACAACTGGATACATTTCAAATTAAAAAAAAAAAAAAATTAAAAAAAAAAAGAGACTGCACATGGACTCCTGAAAAAGCTTGAATTGTTTGCTGGCTGAGAGGTATATAATATCATCAGGGCTGCCAGCAGTTTTCGGCACTTGCATCACTTTCACACAAAATTAAAAGAGCAGCAGAAAAATGACAGAGGTTTTAAGACTGAACAAGGAAAAGAACTGCCAACAGAACGCAGTGTTCAGCTGGCTCATTTGGCTAACGGTAAATGCAGCTTTTTAATACTGAAATTCACAAGCTTGTGTTCAGTGAGTCCGTGCTCTCAAGAGGCTCCAGGATAAGAATTCAGCTGCTGTACCCACAGAGCAAAAGCAATAAAGAAGGTCTGTCCTCACACCTTCCCTGCCACAGGCGATTCCTATCAGTCTGAAACAGGCATCCAGCTAAGGGAAAAGTAACTGAGACCTACTTGACAAAATATGATTGACTGACAGAAGTCTACTGGGAACTAAATGGAGAATGTACATTCACTTTGTAAATCTGACAGGGTTTTSTAACCTATGTGATTTTTTTATTTTCACTGGATATGGGCAGCCTTAATAAAATAGAGTGTTAAAAAGGAAGGCAATGTTTACTTTTACCCTTACATCATTTGCAGAACAACCCTTTTTATAAAGTCACATAATAAATTTTCATGCTTTTGAATACTAAGTATTTTCAATGAAGTCTGTTTATTACATTGACTAATTTCAATCTGCTCTTTTGTTTTCACAGATCTGGACATAGTACAATTATTTCAAAAGAAATGATTGATTTTGCTGTCATATTTACTTTTGATTGCAGAAGTACAGTAATTTGTGCTTATCTGTCAGTTTATCCATCAGATCTCATCCACTGCAGCCATATCATCAGATTTATTTAATAATTATGAAGCTGTATCTTATACCATAATTTCTATTCGTATGTATTCTAAGACTAAAGATCCCTAATATGTCTTGATTAAAACTAACTTTAATATATCAACTCTATTATCTAAAGTTAATTTTAATCATTTCCATCATAATCATTATAACTCTGATACCCACTGTTCCTCCTCTCACGAAGATTAGATTTCTTCCACATAGATTCTTGATGAAAGCCCGCACTGAAAGATCGACCCAGTCGTCCATGTTGTTTCTTAGAGATATTGTCTTCACTCTCAGATTTGGAAATTCCTTGTCCTTGTGTTTGGGATTGTTTATCCTGTCTAACGTTTCCAAATGGAAAATTCCAAGGACCAAATCTTTGCCAGTTAAGTCTCTGAAAGGCAATGATGCAATGAAGATTTCCTCCAACCTAATCAAAGTTAAAAGGTTCTTTGTTAAATGCAYGCATTTGTAACATACATAGATATTTGAAAAGAACACCTTGGTGGGTTACGGAATTATTTAAAAAAGAAAACAAAAAAAAGGCAACAACACAAAACAAACAAACCAACCAACCACAAAACCATATCCACWAACAAACAACTCTGCTCAATCAATTTTGATTGTTTCCCAGATTCAATTACTGCCTTCTTTCTCATCTTTTTAAGTTATCCTTTTTAACTTTCATGGGCTAGAATAACTTATCTTCTGCTAGTCTTTTTACTCTCCAGCCACTTTCACACAAAGTAGCTCTTCTGGTCCCTTCTCTTCTTGCCAACATGGTCTTCCATAGGATCTCCACATCTGAAATAATCTCTTCAGCCTACTATTTCTCATAGACTTTCAATCTGCAAATCAAAAATACATCCCCCACCCACAAGATATAGCCCTATCTACAGGAAAGAAAGCTATATGTATTGACAATAAGTCCACACAACAGACACATGCATTCTTTTATGTTTGATCCTACTCYGCTGTACTTTCTTTCCTGCTTGCATGTGGCTAGAAGGCCATGCAGCAAAAGGATCTGTCTGTCATTTGTCTGTAGAGTATTTCCATACTTGCTACAGCTACATTTTAAGCCAGGAAAGTTAAATATTGTGACCAAATATATGGTCATCCTAGCATATGCCAGGCTACTGCTGTATTGTATCTTGTCCTGCAAGTAAATATAAATGACTCTGGTATGTAAGTACCTACATTTGACTTTTGTCTTCAGCAACGCTTCATAGCAAATTTCTTCTAGTGAAGTTATCTTACGCTGCTGAAGTATGAATAAGTTTGCCAAAAATCTACCATGAATTTCTTCCCATCTTAGTAAGTTTACCTTACCTTCTTTGTCTTTCGATGCTGCAATCCTCTCTCTAGGTGTCGAATATCTAGATATTCTGGATTTTGGGTGTTTAAGTCAGTGACAATATCTGCCCACCTACAGAATAAGATTAGTACTACTCAGCTGACATTTATGAAACCTCAGTACCACTAAGACTCACACATGTATTTGCATGTACACACATGCAAATACAGATCTGCAGCTTTAAATAGTCTTACCAGCAATTTAAAGATAAACGAACATGTAAAGATATAAAAGCCTCAGTACTGGACACATCAAGCTAGATATAAAAGCGACACTTCTAATCAAAGCATTCAGCGATTGTTCCTGCTCTTGGGAAACACCTTCCAAAACGACTAAGAGCACCATGAGTCATCAGTTGCATTGCCTACCCTTACCAATTCATCAGTTTGTGAAAGGAAGAAGCAAAGTGCGGTTTAGGCAAGGAGAAACATTAGCTTTTACTTTATTTAATCCTCTCTTACCCTTTTRTATTATTTTGTTCAAACCCCCGTTTGGTTTTTTTTCCCACTAAATCTGTTTTTACCAGACAGCTCTCACCGTCACTCACTCCTTCCTTTYATTTAATTCCCATCTGTAATAAATTATCAATTCAATCATTCCCCATTCACTAAGCTCTTTAGAGTTTCATAGCTCCTTCTAGCCCAGCTGAAACAAATACCCCAATATTCCAGACCTCYTTAAGCCTACGCATCGCATTTCCAGTTCTGTCAATGTCTAATTACCTGCTTCTTTCTAACATCACCCTCCAAGTTCAGAAAATCTATTTCTACCCCAACCTTTGCCCTCCTACCTTAAGCACAGAACTTTCTGCTAGTTCCCATTGGGACTGTGGCAGGAAGAAGAATGTCTCCACAATCAAAAATAATATTACAAAGGTTTGTATTCTATGTTCAGAAACCTTTTCCTGTGCCATTTGTGGCTTATATACCACAGGACAAAATTCTGTCAGTGGGATGGATAGTACGCCATTTCTCAGCACAGCAGCCACATGCATAATTTGTTTTTTACTTTGTTGCACTTAATCTCATTAGTCCAAAATATCCAGCTATTTACAGTTATTGACATAGTCACATCACTGACAAAGCCAAAAAAAMCAAAAAGGATATCTGGGGTTTAGGTACTGGGATAGAGCTGACTGGCTATGAAACAGTCAGATAAGCACTTTCAAACAATTTTTCAAAATAATTCGAGAATAAATAACAGGAAACCAAGAAGTTGTGTGATTTTTATTTTTTTTTCCCACAGCTCTTTTCCTAATGTATAAAGAAAAATCACTCTATAATTAACTCAGRGGGTGGCAGAGAAGCTATTTGCTAAAACTTATGTTTTGGCCACGGAATTGGTTTCTTGAGGAATACTATTCTTTTGCACTGTTCCCTCATTTCAGAAATTAATATTAGGCATTATGAACTAGCATGTCAAGTAAAGCTGAGAAAGCTGTTCTATTAATTTTATGATGACAAATATAACTGATCAGTGGAATTTCTACATGGCACCCTCTAGGTCTCCTAGAATGTATGTCCAGTTTAGACACCAGCTCCRTGTGAGCCAGACCTCATCATAAATGTATTGTTTTAATGCATAGGTAAGTTAATAACGCAACAGAGTACAGGCTATACCTGTGCCTGAGCTAGGAGAWCTTGGTAGCAGCATAATATCCTGTGCACACCCCAGACACAGCCTGTGTACATCCTCAACTGCAGCATAAACTCCTCCAAGGTTCGTACAGCCTGTAAGTCGCAATTGGCWTGATCACAGACAGCGGAGGTGTCTTTTCTTCCTCACTAATGTGAGCTGTGTCACACTCAAACAAGAGAAACAGGCTTTGGCTTTCAGCAGCCCACAYGTGTCCTGCCACGTGATATAAAACTGCAGAGCCAGCCTTGAAGTCAAAACATGAAGTTTCTCACTAAAGCATCTGTTTCTGTTAGAACTATAGTATATTCATTCAAAAAAACTATAAAGTTGCTTCATGGCCCTTTGTAGAGAAACACAATTTGTTTTGAAAGAAAATATATTCTTTKAAATTCTTACCAAGTAACATACCTTTTACAGTGTATTGTTGGATGTTTTCTGCTCGGCTCTCCAATTAAGATCCAATATTCTACTTCTTGCTGCAAGACACGACCTCTGTTCAATAGAAGATACAATCCTAGTAAGATTTATTGTGCATACTAAAATGAAAAAGAGAGATTAACGTTCTATTGTTCTTTTTAGGATTTTCTAACATTTAAAATTGCTTCCTCAGCCAAACTAAAAACCAGCTCCTGCRCTATAGTGTTTGCAATTTCATACAGAGAAACTTTTTGTTTCGCAAGTCCTGGAAGCAAGAGAGAAGCTATTGCTTATTATTTGGGAAAAAGACAGGTCTTCCTAAAAATAGCGTTACTCTGATGAAAGGCAGCCTAGTATAAGATCCAAATACAAATATATAAGTAACAATGGAAATAAGAGCTGTGGAAAGCCACACGAAGGTGGAACAAACATCTTCCTCCCTACCTGCGATGTCCAACAGAGTCACAAAAGAGCCCCTTCCACTATTTTTAAACTACACCCACTAAACCCCAGCTGACAGTTGTTATTAACAGCTGTAGGGTAACCTGTATGAAAACAACTGGTAACTTCAATTCCTTTCTCCTAAGCGTCCATTACCACATATTAAAGACCAAAATCCTCAACCAATACTCGTCCAAGTTTGTGAGCAACTTCCAAGAAACTCAAAGCCTGCAGTAACCTTGTCAGGGAAAATTTGTGACAGACATCAGGGCAGACTACTGAGATACAGAGGGTTGTTCTGTGACTTCCTGTGCATAATTATCCCGTGAAAAACTACTCCAGTTTCAACTGTAACAAAAACTGAGATTTTTCTGCCTAGGGAATTAGACAGCATATGGCCTTACTGCTTGCAATAATTTGTTTACTTGTAATTCCCTGTAAAACAACAATGTATGCCATCATTGTACAGATGGGAAACCAAGACACAGGACAGATTAACTGACTTACCTAAAGTCACAGTGGAAGTCTGTGGTTGAACTGGGAACTGAACCCAGGTCTCCCGAGTCCAAATCCAGCAACCTAAGATCATACAGGAAGTCTGTGGGTGACCTAAGAACTGTCTCCTAAGCTCAGCCTAGCAACCTATCTGCCCATTTATTTCAGAACTTAAACATTTCTTAGCTTGACTTTTAAAGAAAAGCTTTCCTTTGTAACTAGAATGCAAAAACAGGTGAACAAGAACTGCTGCAGAATCTATTGATAGTGCTTCTGGAACCTAAAMACAATTTTTCCCAGTAAGATATTAGAATATATGAAGAGAACAGGATGCTCTTCTGGTCTGACCTCCAGCCTAAAATAAGGCTATAAAAGCTCCTTGAACTCATTACTTCATGATTACTTTTAGAAGAGATCTGTTTCTAGGAGGAAAATCTAATCTTGACTTAAAAATAACATTACTAGTGACTGAGAATCCATTTCAACCATGGGTAAAGTATGGACATTTTTGCTCTCAGTCATTACTAAACAATATAAATTCAAACTAGATATAAGGTATGCTAAGTTTCCACACACTGGACCATATTATTTCTCAAACTGCATTTTCCATCTAGTAAACAATTTTTTTTTTTTTTTTACTTTGCTCTTCCAGTGCAGATTCTTAGTAACTGATCAAGTAAGCAAGCCATTAACCAGTTGGTAAATTTAAGCAGACTGATGTGTTGGACTTCTGTTTGGGGCATATTTTCCAAACTYTTCTCACTCACATGGCATGTCAGTGAATGCAGTCTTAATAAAAAAACTTCTGTATTCTTTCGTTCATATACTAAAAGCTTTCATTAACCCCATGGTCAGAGTCTCACACTGGGAACAAATTAGACTCAGATGATTACGCTTTATTACCTCTACACAATTACCATTTTGAACTCTAAAAGTAGAGCTAGCATTCTCCATTCCTTGATGTGACTCTACATCTTCAACACAGCCAAAASTAGAGAGCTCGGTAAGCAAAGTGCAAGACTGAGTCTCACCTTACACCAGTGACCTACTCTTTTCATTGTCTAGCACTCCCCACTATCAGTATCTGCTAATTTTGTCAGGGATTGTCTTCTTATGCTCATATTATTTAGGGAGAAAAATGGTATCAACTTGCAGTAAATTTTTCTGYACATTTCCTCCACTAAAATAAGCACAAACACAATATCTTACCTATACGCTTTACTAGCTTTTACTGGGGTTGCTTCAAATCCAATTGGGCAAAAATAATGGTTTTGGCAATGGTAGATGTAGGCCATTGATTCATCTTTCAGTCCACGTGTTAGCTTTGCAAGGGCCCCTGCAGCTACAAAGAAAGATCAGGTTACAGTCCAGAGTGCTTTGGATCCTGCATAACATATTCAGCAAGAAAGACCTATTCGATAACATAAAATAGTTACATTGCTTTTTAAATTAGAGGACATGACCTGACAGGCATGCACAAAATACAGTTTTGATTTCAAACTTCTTAGTATTTAATTTCCTGCCTGGTACTAAAAAATAACATCTGCCACACAGTCTGTACTAGGGAAATGCAATATAAAGTATGCATTGTATTTAGATCAAAGTCATGTTAAAAATTACTTGTTCTGCAAAGAAAAGAACTATAAGCATCTCTTAACCTAGGAAATACACACTGCAACACAATGCAGTCCCACTGCCYCAAGTCAGATGTAGTACATATCAATGATACTGCTGAAATCCCTGAAAGCTTTCAAACATTTTGGTATCATGAGCTTCCTGGAGCTCCCTAGTCTCAGGAACACCTCCCACACTTGGGCACACAGTATTTTTGTAATGTGACTGCACTGCTCAGTTTCAGGAAAACACTAGAAAAGGCACTGAAACATGAAAGAATTCTCAAATGGGATACCAGGAACAAAAAGGGGATTCCCACTTTAATAATCTCCCCCAAAACTTCAGCATGGTTTTAACCTTTTAAAGAACCTTCCAGTTAGAAGATAATTACCCAGACTATACCAAARGCTAATAAACTGTATATGAAACTATATTTTTTCTTTAGATAGAACACTTAAAAGTTAACATAAAAATGCAGCTTCATAAGCTAATTGAGAATAATCACCTAACTTTTGGAGACRGATGTTAGCTAAGGTCAGGCAGAATGGATGAGTTCATTAACTTTAAAATTGCATTTTTAAAAGTACAAAACATTTATTAAAGACATTAATACTTCTGTGCTGTRCATTCTAAGTTTTCATACAACACAGATTTCTAAAACGCTGAAATAAAAACGTGCTGCTCCCCAAAGGTTTTACAGCAAACGCATCTTCCAGGACACCAACACAGAACTGGAAGTGCAGTGTCCTCCTGCATACCTTAAAATTCCAGTTCTGTGATAGCAGAATATATAGCACAGAATATATTTTATATAAATAGAAGTACAAATGAAAGTTTTAGCAAAGTAAAAGAAAAAGTAAAACCAGAGAAATCAGGCAACTTGGAGCTTATCTCAAACTGGAAGTACTCCTTATAGAATTTGTCCTGCCAAATGCTACACACTGCAGGATTTTTTAGTTTATATACTGTAACATGAATGCTTTAGGATTAGCTACGTACCAGTTTCTCCAGCTGTCTTGTTCTTCCCATGAGGTTTATACAGAACATACGAGCATCCCTTGATATGGAAGTGATCATTTATTTGCCTAAACCATCTGAAACAATAAGCTTAAAGATTGTAGTAATTCAAGAGTTATCAAATGCAATTGTCTTTCCTCCCACTTTTCCTCTGCTTGACAGTTTAGAAAAAAGTCTCAGTGTGCTACTAAGTACCTACCACATTAGTATATAGATTATAGATGACCATGGTACCCTAATACAAAGAAAACATCTCTTAGAGAGATAAATAAATATTCAAAGCCTTTTCTTCCATCTTGCTTTTTCAGACCCRACATAGATCTATAATAACCAAAGGGCTGGATTTGAAACGTTGGTCCTGTTGTGTTCAGTCCAGTCACCTCTAACTTTCAGTTACTCAGCCTTTAGAAAGACACTCAAATTCTGAAATGCCAAGTTGCAACCATGATTTGTAAGCTGCACAAAGGGAATCTTCTAAGACATCAGAAGGCAGGACCCTTCAAGTGAGACTTTCTGCATATCACATTGGGCTTCTATCACATAGGCTTCACAATGTCCAAGTGTTACAGGAGTACCATACTGCAACTCCTCACAAGAGCAGTTAAGTGAGGACAGGTCTGCCAAGAAGATTTTGTCTCAGATATTTACTTTTCTGCCTTAGAAGATTCAAATTCACATCTCTGAARAGAATACCTAAATCATAAAGCCACATTGGGTGATGGGTTTGGCTCTCAGCCCTCCTGTTTTCCAGTCTGCCAAGTACGTAAAAATATTTGACCAGGCAGAAAAAAAAACTAAYAAAGGTAACTTTTCTGCCACGCTTAGGGCATTCACAGGGGAAAATGAAGAASAATTCCAAGTTTAACTTTTGGCTGTATAGACTGTTGACATAAAGAGACAAAACATTTTATCAGCTTGGTCTATAAGGGTTGCTATACCCTGACATACTCCTAAAGAGATACAAAATCTGGATCCAAGTCTCCTAAGGCAGAGAAGGAAGTTTTCATGACACTCTTCAATGATCTAGCCAGTATGCTACCATTGAAGAACAGACTGCTGCCACATTTTCAAATCCAGCACCCACATTCTGTGCCAAATATATATATATCCTTCAAAAATACTAACTAGATCAAATGCAGCTCATGAAACAGGCAAGAATACCACAAAATTTTTAAATCTCACAAAAGGGTAACATATCAAAGCCCTGTCAAGATGTTCACCACTCAAGTACAATATGCTTCTGTCCCTGTTTAATCCTAAAATTCCTTATGAGTTTAATAAAACAACAACAAAAAAAAAGGACAAAGATTTTAGACCCAACTCATCAAGATCAGGGAACAGCAGAGCAGAAGTGAAACAGTATTTGAAAGTCCAAGTCTTCTGTGACTTCAGCCCCATCTTTTCTTTTTTTCTTCCCCTCTTCCTCCTGAACAGCTACATTGCAGCAAAGGTGCAGCACTCACTATCTCATTTTCAATTCTTAAATTAATTTTTACATAAAGTTACTAGTATATCAATTACCTTTGCAGGCTGTTTCGGTGACATTAACAAGCATTTAACATGCATTTTCAAAAACAGGAAAATGAGGATAAATAAAAAATTTCCTAACCAGAATCCAGGAGACTGGATTCATTGGAGTATTATACAACCATTGAACAAACTGAACCAAAAATCAAACAGAATTTCATGTTCACCTGATCTGTGTAGCACCATCGCACTATACAAAATCGCTAGTGAAAAAAAATCTTTGAAAGGTTTCTTTGGGCACTGTCAGGGTACCCAGGTATGCTTCATTATTCTAAAACTTCAGAGGACTAACTTGTGTCAGCTGCTTTTTTTTTTTTTAAATAAATGAACTACTACTGTATTTGTAACGGTTCTATCTCTTAGTTTTATGTTATTTTTGCATACATTAACAATTTAGCTGCATCAAAAGAACCAGACATACCTCATTAAAGTTGTATTTCCAGTGAAGGGACCAAACCTAATCTCCTCAAATGGGGGCTGGAAGCCCAGTATATGCAAAGCTTCTTCTTGAGTAATAGGTGGTAAACTGAAAAAAAGGAAAAAAAGTATTGCTTAATAAGTAATTAGCATATATTTTAGACTCTCTAGAGGCAAAGAAGCCTATTTGTGACTTACCTTCCAGCTCCCAGTGTACTATATAAGAAATTCCAGCAAGACACTAAGGATGAAATTCCACAGGAAGTCTTGTATTGAGGTCGGCTAACACAATACCTAAACCAAACAAAACCCCAAACACATTAGTAAGCATTCTTGATCTAGTTACAGGAGAAACCTGAACTACTTTTCTGTGTGCCATGCTATTAAAGTGCCATGTTACATTAAATGCTTTTACTTTGCCTGTATTATAAAAAAAAATAAAAATAAAAAAAAGAGAGAGTGCATTCTTTAAAAAAAAAAAATGAGCAAATAYGTTAACCAATTTCTTTAAGTTTGTCAGATACTACTACCCTATTTCATACAAATTAGTCAAATTTCTAACAGSCCCACAGGAGTTCTGTACAAATGATCCTGTAGGAAAAAATGGTTCTGTACTAATATAATGTACAGTTTGATCCAGTCTCTTCTAACATATGAACTCGTAGCAAGCTGCACCTCTACCAATTTACTAATGAATGTCATTCCAGGTCACAGATTCCCTAGGCTAACTCTAACTTTCTGATGTTATAGAAATACAGTAAGAACCAGACAGATTCATTAAACTAAGTGAATTTAGTGAACTATATGCATATGATATAGGTTGTATAGAACTGACRGATTTTGATCAAGTATTTCCTAGTCAAAAGAAAAATCAGGAGTAAGACATATCAGTACTATGTTTAAGGTTACTTTTTGCCTGACCATGCTAATGAACTTCCCTTTTCTTTAGCAATGAATCCCCACATAATTTTTTTCCTTATTGAAAGAAAAAAAATGTTTAGAAAGAAAAATGTTTTCAGAATTTCAACAGCTGGGAGGGAAGCTCTCATTCTTCTTGTAGAAAGTATGAGGTTTAGTTTATGTATGCCTAACATATCCCCATTTCTAATAAAAAAAAAGTATGAAGACATTATTAAGAAGTTTGAAATCAGATAACCAGCAACAGTGCATACTGACAAACTGTATGGGGATAATCTTAAATACAATTCATAAATACTACCATCTTCGGAGGTCCAACACTTTCCTCTCCTTCACGTCTTCAAGAGCAGAACGCTGAGGACACTCCCTGTATTGTTTGCTTTTTTTGTCTAGGGATTTTTTCTTTGTCACTTGTTTCTTCATGTTGCCTGCAAAACAGATTTCAGAAACAAATTAATGCCTAGTTTACCTTTCACATCTTTCTTCTTAAATATTTTTAGTAACAGCATGTACCKCAAATAGAGACGCTGGTTGTGTCAACTAAGTTCAAACTGGGACTAAACATTAATTGAAGGAAAAAGCTCAAATGCATAGTCAAGATTGTCAACAGGTTTGTAAAGCTGCCATTAGCTCCGTAAACAACATCATGTTCTTCTGAATAGAATTAATGATGACCTGCCCGACTGTTTAGAGAGAGCAGTCAATCTGATTATTCTAATGCATTAAATCAGCCATTCCAGAAATAGACTCTCAGACCAACGTGGACTTCCCACCTCCCAACATTAAATGCACAGGGAAATACAATGAAACACTTGTTTTCCACAGCTAAGCTCTGTAAMCAACTACACTTTCTGATCAAAACTTACATGCAAATACAGTGAGAATAATATACCGTCAAGGTCTTTTCCTTTTTGTAAGCCACTGTGACAGTGGAAAATGAAAAGAGTTGGGCCACATGCTAGAGCAGGAATATTTCTGTCCCATTTTGAAGCCACCATATCCAAATGAAATATACCACACATATTTTAGCAGAACTTACCACCCTGTAAGATATTATCATTTGTTTCTTATTTTTAAAGGCACTACATGTACACATGAAAAGGCAATGACAATTTGCTAACCGTATTTAAGTTTGCTAAACCTGTTTCACACTAATAGACAAAACAGGAACTTCACTAGCTAGCCAACCCATTAAAGAAAAAAATCTTCAGCCAGCTCTAGATAAGCAGAGGGATTACAGGACAAAGAGAACCAAGTGTGTGTGCAAGTGCCTGATTCACAGTTGCAATCTGTGACTAGGGAGAGAAAGAACATAGGAGGCAGCAAAGAAGCCAGTTTTAAAGAAATGGGCTCCCTAACACTGTATGCATATAGCAAATCAAAATATATACAACTGCTTTCCTAAATAACTGTAATGATTTCATTTACTTCTTGTCAAAAATAAACCACGTCTTTAATTTCAAGATACATCTCTGAAGTACCTTGAAACATTTCTGCAAGTGACAAACCTGTACTTAACAGGTAAAAGTAATTACTGCACAATGCACTAGGTCCTACTGAAAGAAAAGAAAGAAAAAAACATCCCAAAAATCCAAGGAAAAAAAAAAACAAACCCAAACCAAAAGTCACCATAAACAATATCCCCCAAAACCCACAAACAGTTAAGGAGAAGCCAGCCTTGTTTTAGAGCCACCTCCCCAGGCAGCTACACTTGACTTTCACTCCTCCTACATCACTCTCTCCTTTCCCACTGAGCAAATTGTTTGAAATGACATACAGGCTCTTTTATAGCAYTTCCTCAAGAGATACATGTGCTGACCAGCCCCCTCCACCAACAAGTTGTAAACATGAAGCCCTTTGCTATCACAACATCAAATTTTCACCACCTCACCTGCTTTGCTCTTCAGATTTGTGGTCACACCATTGAACTCCGATTTGTCGATTTCCCATGCCAGTGGAAGCTTTCCAAGATCGCCAGGCAAGCTTTCCAAGTTAGCATCTTCACCGTAGATTATCTCTGAAGCACCAGTTTGAATGCCGAGTAAGCTAGGTGTGTTATTTCCAACGTTTAAGGCAGCACTGCCTGACAGGCAGGCACTAACTGAAGCACTTGGGCTTTTACAAATAGATGTTACTCTGTTTAAAAAAGCATAGTCTGAGCAGATGGTATAAAATTTCTCTCGTGTATGCGTCACAGGACATCCCCATGGATAATGCGCATCTCCCCTAGACACCAGGGAAGCAGCRGAGGTGTCTGACACGCAGTACAGCTTCACAGGATCACGAAGAGAAGCTTCTGGGAATTCCTTCCCAGGTTTGTTCTCAGTGTTTCCATTATTTCCAGAACCATTCTCCTTTTCATCTTCTGAAATGTTAGGCATTGAATGATACTGAAAGTATTGTACACCTAAGAATATTTTTTTCTTTACGTTTTAATTACAACATAGTTTGTAGCATTGCCTCCATTGCCTCTGCAAGGTATCGACGCGGTACCTGAAAGAAAACTAGAAGTTAGTACAGGTGTCTCAATCAACACAAAGCTTATCTTTGAACTCATATCCAATAAAAGCTGAAATACCCTTCAAGACACATCACAGCATACACTGTGTCTTTTCCTGAGCATCTCTAGAATTCTACAAACAACACTTTTTATTATTTGTGAGGTGCCAATGGCATACACCATATTGATACCATGATGAAGACATCATGAGTAATTACACTTGTAAACCAGAACATTAATAAAAAAATAARATTAAAAAAAATTAAAACCTTCCTAAATTTACGTAGTTGTGGTGATCACTTCTACTCCTTACAGTCACAATACCTTGCATGTGTGGAGTACAAAATAAATTATACAAATTTAAATCAGAGAAACAGCAATTTAAGGTCACTCAATTCTGAAGAATCCTGCATACTTTTGCTACAAGTTCAAGCTTACAGAAAATTACAGTAACTATCACCTCTCTTGATTGCAAATTGACAACACTGCCCTCAATCTGTTTCACTGCTTTCCTTGTAAGGCTGTTAAGGATTCCCTTTTATTTTTGCACACCTCCTTGTCGTGGTTTAAGCCCAGCCGGCAACTAAACACCATGCAGCGGCTCGCTCACCACCCCCCCTCCAGTAGGAYGGGGGAGAGAATCAGGAGGGCACACAAAGGAAAACCCACGGGTTGAGATAAAAACAGTTTAATAATGGAAATAAAACAAAGTAGAACAGTAATAACAACAATGATAACAACAATAATAACAATATACAAAACAGGCGATGCACAATAAAACTGCTCACCACCCATGTGTTCCGAATGAACCCCATGAGATGAAACCCAAAGCCCCCCCCACACACCCCCTAGTTTTATACTGAGCATGATGTCACATGGTATAGAATACCCCATTGGCCAGCTGGGTCAACTGCCCCGGCTATGCTCCCCCTCAGCTCCCCCTGCACCTGGCAGAGTATGGGAGGCTGAAAAGTCCTTGGTGCAAGCACCAYCCAGCAACAACCAAAGCATCAATGGGCCATCAACGTTCCTTTCTGTCACCGAACCCGAAACACAGCACCCCCTCCASCTACTGGGAAGAAAGTTAACTCTGTCCCAGCCAGAACCAGGACACTCCTATTCTTCAGGATGTGAGAAAGAAAAGCATCAGGTTTTATTTATAGTAGCTAAGAATTACCAAAAACAAATTTAGAAGGCTGGCTTGCTTTTAATCTTTTTCAAAAAGAAAATTGATAGTACGTGTTATCTGTCACCTCAGCAGTTTGCACGTCTGCGGTGTGAAGACACACGCCGCAGATGGGAACCCTGGCACGCAGGAGGCAGGAGTTTCACTTGAGAGCAGACTCCTGCCACACCGACTTCTGAACTGAACTGACCCAAGAGTGCACGAGCCTCCCTCTGCCAGAAGCGGGTCTTGCAACCAAACACAAGCAGGGTTCTACTTGAAAGCCTGCAAGGAGATACCAAAACACACGCACGTACTCCGCCGCTGCCTGCAATGAACGCAGCCAAGCGGCCCCGSCGGGATCCGCTATCACCAGCTCCGTGGGGTCTCACCCACCGGGGAGGTCCGCACAGCCCCCCGCGGGGTGGGGGGGGACACCCGGCCTCGACACCGGGGAGGGGCGGGAGGGCTGGGGCGCCGCCAATCGGGGCCTCGGCGCGGTTCTGCGGCCCCGCCCCCCGCGCTGCCGCCAGTCGGTTCCAGAGTGAACAGCCCCGGGTTGAGGGAACAGGCCGTGGCTCGGCGGCAACGGGGCGCGGGGCCCGGCAGAAAGGTGGGCCCGTTCCCTTCCTCAGCGCCTGCGAGGGCCGGCGGTGCGGTGGCGAGGGGAAGGGCGGCTGCTCGGCGGCGCGGCCCGCGCTCCCGGCCCGTTACCTGCGCGGCGCGGCGCCCGCCTGCGTCGCCTCCCCCGGCCGCGGCGGAACGGGGACGCGAGCGCGCCGGAAACAGACACGGCGCGCGGGGGGGGAGGGCGCCGCGCCGTGGGCTCACCTGCGCCCCCGCCGCCCCCCGCCTCCTCAGCGCTGCCGCCGGCCGGCACCAACTCCCGCAGCCGGCCGAGGGGAGGCGCGGGGCTGCCCGGCGGTGGCGGCGGCCGCGGTCCCCCTGCGGGCCCTCCCGGTGTCTCAGAGGAACCGGCTGCGCGTCTGCCGGCTGGGCCGCGACTGCGCCTCGGCGCTGTGACAGGCACCTCTTTGGCCGTGTCCCCCCCGTATGCGCCCTCATGGTCTCGTCCGCTGCTGCCCCGCGGGCGGGGGAGAGGAGGAGCGGCTCGGGGGTGGCGACGGGGGGAGGCGGTCCCCTCCGTGGGGCCTCGGCGTCGGGCCGGGCCGGGCYCGCCCACGCTGGCGGCTGCGCTGCTGCCTGGCCCGGCAGGGGTAGGGAGTAGCGCTCACCTGCTCGCTGAGGTGAGGCTCCGGGTGTCGCGGGTGTGTTCGGGAAAGGCAAGACGCAAATGGCAGAGCGGGCGGCACTTCCCGCCCGGGGAGAGGAGCACCGCCAGACGCGGGGGCTGGCCGCTGGGCCCGTGCCCGCTGGCAGCGGGGAGCGCCAAGCCCTTGTGAAGAGGTGAAGCCGTGTTGACTGACGGGTGCCTGGCTGCAGAACATCCTGATGGAAGCTGCCCGTCGCCGACRGTCTTCCAGAGCGCTGCAGGTGCCGAGGGAAGCTGCCCGGCTCCGGAACAGCCGATCACTGAAGCTCCTACCTCGGCGGGCTCCTCTGCCCTCTACCCTCACCACATCCACCACCTCTACCCCCCTGCCCTCACCACATCCCCCTGGAATGCGGGCGCTCCTGCTTGCCTGGGCCCTGCGCCGCCTGCCTTCCCCCAGCCGGCCTCTCCGGGCTCGGTGCCTCCCTGCCCTCGGGCTGCGGGTCGCGGCCCACGGGAGCTCCACCGCACGGCCCGGCATAGGCGCCTGGTACGGGCTGGTGGCGAGGCCGGAGGCAGCTCTTCTGTGCCCGGTGCTCCGAGGGCAGCGGGGTGCCCTGGGCGCCTGTCCCTGCTGCCCCGGGCTGCCCTTAGATTAAAGCAGACTCGGCTCAGCTCACGGCAAGTCTTGGCTCAGTTTCGGTGTCGCGGTTCTAACATGGCTGCATCTTCCCGTTCCGGGCGGGGAAGGTGCAGCAGCATAGAAGTGAGCGCTGGGTTCCTCCAGGGGAGGAAGGGACAGGCGTCTGGGCCTTTTATTTGCACCAGCTTTCTCTTGGTTTCCCTGACCGTAGGAAGAACACATGTAACAAAAATGCTTCCAGAAAACTGTATAAAGGAACAAAAGATTATTTCAGGRAGCAGTGTCTGGAACTGCTGACAATATTTCCCATCTCATCCTCACTGCAGTCAGCATACTTTCAACATGCACAAACACAGTGACACTGAAGATGTGAGTGGAGCACTTCTGGTACTGCCACAATTATTTAAAATTTATTTATTTTTAAATATTCAGATTTGTAACATTAAATGATAGCCTTTATAACAAAGTAGTTATAAATTTAAAATAAAAACCAAGCCAGAGAAAGATGAAAAAGTTATATGGTGTCCTGCTGACAGAAGATTCAATGCCAGTGATTACAGCATGGTGCCCACAGCCCACAGAGCCCCTACTGCCAGCAGTAGTTTCTGTGAGAGGTGTTGCAAATAGTGGAAAGAAGAATCAAATTTCTCCTCAAGAGTTATTTGATAGTTTTCAGTTGTTAGGTAGAGCAAAGGTGCAAAAGTCCTCTGACACTTATCGGTACAGCCAAGTTTGCCATTCCCTGGACACAAGTAAGATGAGCAAGGTCAGATTCAGATTTGGATGTGGCTTCATCCCGAGGCAACCTGCCTCTCATAATGGAGAGTGTCCCTTATGTCTTTGCCAGCTGGAAGCCTGCTGAGCCTTAGTGGGCCAACAGCCTTTGAAGTAATTAAACAATTCTGCTTCCAAAGCATTTTTCTCTGAGCCAAATTACAGGCATTCGGATAGCAGCAACATTGGCTTTGCCAGCCAGGACTAAAATTAGGTTGCGTGATTTATTTTGCAACTTGTTTGGGTGCTGACAAGTGGTGCCAGATCTCTACACGGATTCCCCAAGCTGCACTTATGTGGGGGAGAAAAGCTGGAGGAGAGAAAGGCAGGAGGGTAGAAGTATGTCACCTTTAGTTCATCGCTGCTGTGCTTTTTTTAACATGCCGATGCCACCCTGCTAGGAAGGGGAAGGATGTTCTGTGAATTCTATAGCTATGAAATTTCTTTTTAAATAAAACCATCTTTAAAGTTCTCTTCCACTAAAGGAGACTGGCTTGTCTCATACAGAGAGAGCAAAACATAAGCTGAGAAGGAGTGTGATTTCAGCCTGTAAAATACATCAAGAGAGTAAAGATGGGGAGGGAGAGGACCTAAAGGGTCATGAATATGAAATAGGGTCTGCATGAATTTTTAGACTGGAAATCGCAAGTCTTCTAACTGCTGAATGTCCTGAAAAATCATGTCAATGGGAGCAGCAGGAAACAGAAACTATGCTCTTAGAAGTTGGAGCTTCTTAATTTTTTAAGGCATTTTGTAATGAGGTTGCTGGTTGGAAAAGATTACGTTCATTGACCCAAGTGGTCCGTTCTCGGCTTCCAGTTTTCTCGAGTGACTTTTTGTGTGCTTTTCCATGAACATTTGCAGTATTTCAAAATGCAGAATACAAAATCTCTTTGAAATTCATGACTCCTTGATGATGAGATTCAATTTTCTGTATTGTTTGCCTTAACAAGAGAAAAGCAATAAAGAGCAAAATTGGAAGAACCTTTTAGGATTGAAGTTTTCCCACAAAGAAGCCTTAATTTTGGTGAGGTTTCTGTAGCTATATGACAGAAGCATTTGGGTATGTGTGTGTACAACCCACCTGAAGAGTGGGAGATTGTAGCRAGGTGGATGTTGGTCTCTTCTCCCAAGTAACAAGCGATAGGACGAGAGGAAACAGCCTCAAGTTGCACCACGGGAGGTTTAGATTGGATATTAGGAAAAATTTCTCCAGCGAAATGGTTGTCAAGCATTGGAACAGGCTGCCCAGGGAAGCGGTTGAGTCACCGTCCCCGGAGGTGTTTAAAAGATGTGTAGATGTGGTGCTTAGGGAGATGGTTTAGTGGTGGACTCGGCAGTGCTAGGTTAAYGGTTGGACTTGATGATCTTAAGGGTCTTTTCCAACCTAAACGATTCTATGATTCTATATGTAGTTAAGAACAGCATCAGTGTTTCACGCTAGCTTTCTGCAGCCTGAGGTTGGATGATTTGACAGAGAAAGGGCTGTTGGATCACCTGAGGCGCGCGTTGGGCAGTTGCCCCTGTGGCAGCAGGCTGGTGTGGTGCCCCTTCACCTCTGCTCCAGGCAATCCAGGACGGTGACCTGAGCTACTGGACGTCACGCACCTGCTTCAGCTGCTCTGGGGAGGATTTTGAAAACTCATTTTCTCAATTGTAAACTCTTTATTTCTCACCCTAATGTTACGGAAATGGAGTGAACRGGGAGACTTGAGCTCACGACACAGAGAAAACAGCGACACCGAGGCGTCCGAACGCCTAAGTCAGAGACGCGGGCAGAGCCGGCTTTCCTCAGTCCCCTTCCTCTGAAGTGGGTCCCAGCAAAGGCCGTGGGCCGCTCGGAGCCGCCGGCCGCTCCGGGGCTGAGGCAGCCCTGGGCTAACCCGGCGCGGATCCCCAACGGCCCCGCTGCCGCCCCGCCGAACCGGACTACGGCTCCCAGCAGCGCCACTTCGCGCGGGAAGTGCAGCCCCGCCCCGCCCCGCCCCCGCGGAAGCAGGTGGGTGTGGCGGGCGATCGCCCCGCCCCGCTCCCCTCAGGCGCGGCGGGGATGGTGCCCTGAGGAGGCGAGCCGGCAGCCGGGCGCAGGGATCGGAGCAGGGAGAGGGCGGCAGCTGCCCCGCGATCCCCCCCCACGCTCCATGCGGCCGCGCCGAAGGCGGGACTCCCCGGTGCCGCGGTGAGGGAAGGAGGAAGGTCCCGGCTGCGCTGCCTCCCGCGCCTCGGCGGTGTTTCTCCGTCAGGGCAAGCGCTGTAAATGCGTGGCCTGTGGCCGCTCTGCGTCGTCGCCCTGGGAGCCGTTGCGGCGGGCGCCTCCGCGGGCGGGGGCGGCCGGCTGAGCCCCGAGCGCAGCGCGGTATGGGGGCCCGGGCTGCGGGCCGAGGCTGCCCTCCCCGCTCGCTATTTTTACGTGCAGGCCGTGGACGCCGAAGGGCAGAGGTAAGCGCGGTGGCGGCGGCTGCCTTTCACGGAGATTGTGGGCAGAAAAAAAATCCGAGGGGTCGGTTAAAAAGTCACGTTCCCTGCCCGCGGACCCTCTCCCGGTCCGGAGGGTGAAACGAGTGAGGCGGGGAGCGGCAGAGCTTGCTTTCTACGCGCCCTTCCCCAGGCATCGGCACCCCCCGGCGAGTGCGCGGATGTGCGATTTCAGCCACGTTGGGCAGCCGCTTAAATATTTGCGGGCCCTGGGTCCAAATCGTAACTGCTGGATTTCTTGTGAGGGAGCGGAGCGTCCCGCCCGTGAACCGCAGCAGTGCCCCGTCCTCCGTGAGGCCGACCTTGCCTGCCCATGTCCCAGCTGAACCCCTTTCACCTTTTAGGCAGAAATTTACCTGGGATTTTCTTGTAGAAGGGGAAGGCTGAAGGCTCCCTACATGACTTTTTCTGTATATCACTTAGAAAAAGCTAATTAATCGTTTTAGGAGTATCAAGTAACTGCACAAAGGGATGAGATGAGAAGAGGATGAAAATGTTCAACAGCAAATAGTCCAACAATTTATGATTTATTCTGCTTTGTCAAAACCTTAACGATAACTAATATATTGAATTTATGATATACCTGCTCAGGTGTCCTGCTTGTTTCCACTGCTAAGAACATCAATATTTCTCCTAAACGCATGGGCACAAGATCATTAGAGTCATTTTGGAATTACTGTGTAGGCCATTAGGTAAACTTCATAGGAATGACATAGGTAAACTTAGTTTTAAGAGGACACTCATGGCTTTCCATTTCTACAGGAAAGAAACCCTGACTGTACAAGCCAGATAGGAGCGTGGAGTGCTCCATCCAGGTTGTCCAGATTAGATGCACCATGGCACGTGCAAGTCTGGAAGCTGCCAGTTCGGCATATCTTGGACAGTAAATATCTCCTGCATTTAGTTGAACTGGCAGCTCTCTAGTATGTCTGGACAAGTTTCAGGAAAGGTGACCAGGCTGCTGGGCTGTAATCCGTTAGGCCAGCCACTCCCACCACCTCTCTCTATCCCAAGCTCTCCCTACATATTTGGGACCATGTTTAAAGAGGTGGAAGAAAGTTGGCAGATGCAGCATTTTAACTGTGACGACTTTGTTCATACTTCAATGATATGTGATAACTTCATGATTTTTCAAATTCTTTTATTTGGTTTTATGAAGATTTTTCTGTGATTGGTGTAGGGTGAATTTTACCAAAATGTCATAGGTACACGTTGAATTACATGATCCCACTATAATGTTTTTTCCCTAGCTAGATACTGGCATTTGTAATATCCCTTTTTTCCCCCTGTATGAGCTGCCATAATGATTAAAAAGTTTAACTTTGTTCTTTACTTCCTTAACTAATACCTGGAAAATAAAGTAATCTGGAAATATTTTACTTCTGTATGTAAAATAACAGACTTATTAAGCTGCTAAATGAAAGCTTGTTCTGGTAATTTTTTTTTTATAAAATCATAGAATAGTTTGGGTTKGAATAGACTTTTAAAGATCATCTACTCTGACCTCCCTGCCATGGGCACGGGCATTTTTCACTAGGTTAGGTTGCTCAAAGCCCCATCCAGCCTGACCTTGAACGCTTCCAGGGATGGGGCATCCACAACTTCTCTGGGCAACCTGTTCCAGTGTCTCACCACCCTCATCGTAACAAATGTCCTCCTTCTGTCCAATCTAAATCTACCCTCTTTCAGTTTAAAACCACTGCCCCTTGTGCTGTCGCAACAGGACAGGACACCAAGATATACCTACCAAGATCCATTTATCTGCATGCTCTCTATCTTCCCATCGTTTTTTACACTTTAGCTACTACTAATTAAGAGCTATGCTGGATTTTTAAAGGTGCTTTGCTCCCATATAATCAAAGACCGTGCTTACTTTCAACACTGTTCAACATGTAGGACACTAAGTGATTTTGGAGGTGTGTTCGTGAGTATCTGAGTGGAACCTTCTTGATACCTAATGTGTCGAATAGCATGAGACTTTTTAGGTAGCCTAACAAAATTCACTTCAGAAAAATCATGCCTTGCTTGTGAATATTAGGATGTGCTCATAAAGACCTAGCGTGGCTCAGTGAAGTCACTGGAAATCTGTCAACTTTAAAAGGAATGCATCAGACTAAGAAAGCTGTTGTGTGTTTCCTTTTTTGTTAAGCTCCCACTTATTCTCTGGGTAGGTTCACTTCATCACCGGGTGAAAATGCATTCCAGGTGAAGATCACTGCTCCTGATGAACAGTTCACTCGGGTTGGTGTGCAAGTATTAGACAGGAAAGATGGTTCCTTCCTTGTAAGGTACAGGATGTATGCAAGCTACAAAAACCTGAAGATAGAAGTCAAAACTGGAGATAAACATGTCGCAAAGTCTCCATATATTTTAAAAGGTAAGAAGCAGCACTACACACAGATTTCTTATCATGGCTTTTTCTCACAAACTGTGTCCTAGAATGTCCTCTAGGATTAGCATAGGATTCTGCAGGACCTCAGTACTTCTCCGGACTATCAAATCCCATTGGAATTATGGATTTATCATAAGTGTCCTGCGCATACTATTCAAAATAATGAAAAGAAAAAATGCTGTGAAGCTGTTGCCTGGCAAATACATGTAGAGGGCTCGCACAGAAGCTGATGTAGCTTGGCATGACTCCAATGGAGTCAAAAAAAGTTCAAACATGTCTGTTTAGAGTTGCTGAAGGTTTGGCCCTAAGCAATGAATGCTCAGCGCCTGACCCTCTTTTGTGATCTCAACAGCTCAATAGCGTGACTTTTTAAAAATAAAATAATAATTGTGTTCCTGATAGGACCTGTTTACCATGAAAACTGTGACTGCCCTCAGGAGGAGAGCAGAGCATGGCTGGAAGAGATGAACTGCCCTCAAATCATTCCACAGATTCAAAGAGACCTAGCAAATTTTCCCATTGTTGATCCAGATAAGATTGCAAAAGAAATTCCACAGAGGTTTGGACAAAGACAGAGTTTGTGTCATTACACCATCAAAGATAACGAGGTATGGAATGGGTTGATCTGAAGTCCATACAGGGATTTGGTGGCAAGTCACACAACTGGGCTGTTTGGCTGTTTGCAGTTGAAAGGCTTCTTGTAGTCTGTTCTTTAAGAAACTTCCTTTGCTTGCTTCTCTGTCCTTGAATACTTTGCATTTTGTATATGAGCTCAACAATGTCTGTCCTTCTTTGTAAAGTGCTTTTTGTCCATGTTACAACTGAAGCACAGTGAAGGCAAATTACTTTCCAAGCAACCAATATAGGCACAGACCCAAGTCTCCTAAATGCTAGTTCAGTTTCCTGTTCTCTGAGTAATGTTGCTGTGGAGTGTCACATTCATCTAATTTGACATGCATTAGTAAATTACGTTGTGCATAATTCTGAGGTAAAGAAATACCACTTTTAGCTCCACTGAGCATCAGAGCTACAATTCTTTTTAACAAAACTGTACTGACTTCAGTAGAGTTTTATATGGAAATGATAACAATGGAACACAACAGAAGCAGGCAACCAGTTTTGTTGTCATAAGACAGACCTAAAATGTCTGCAAAAGCCAGCAAAGCTTGTCCTTTTCTTTTTTTTTGGTCACTTTTCTGTGATGAGTTAGAGAGATGAGATTTCTAAAGCTTACCAGCTGATTCATAAATCTATACAGCCATACAGTCTGTCTGACTGTCTTGGTTTCGGCTGGGATAGAGTTAATTTTCTTCCTTGTAGCTGCTATAGTGCTCTGTTTATTCTCATTTAGTATGAGAATAATGTTGATAACACACTGATGTTTTAGTTGTTGCTAAGCAGTGCTTACACTAAGTCAAGGGCTTTTCAGCTTCCCATGCTCTGCCAGGTGCACAAGAAGCTGGGAGGGAGCATAGACAGGACAGCTGACCCAAACTGGCTAAAGAGATATTCCATACCATATACATACATCATGCTCATTATATAAACTGGGGGAAGTTGGCCGGGGGGGCAGTGATCACTGCTCGGGGACTGGCTGAGCATTGGTCGGTGGGTGGTGAGCAATTGGATTGTGCATCACTTAGTTTGTATAGTCTATTATTGTTGTTATTATTTTCCTTTTCTATTTATTAAACTTTATTAAGTCTTTATCTCAATCCATGAATTTTACTTTTTTTCAATTCTCTCCCCCATCCYGCTGAGGGGAGTGAGCGAGCCGCTGTGTGGTGTTTGGCTGCCTGCCAGGTTAAACCACAACACTGACTAGTGATTAAAAGATCTACTAAGTGATTAAAAGAGCTCTAAATTGTGCCAGCTGTTCTCTGAAATGAAAACACCAGACCAGTAAAACCTTTGTTTATTTTCAGGTTTATATAAAGACATATGGGGAACATGTTGGCTTCAGAATTTTCATGGATGCCATACTGCTTTCTTTGACAAGAAAAGTGAGTACATCTGTACAGTCATTTATTCTAATGTCCTAATCTATAGAAGCCTGGGCTTAACAAATATACTCAGCATATTTGTTGCTATTTCTGTTAAAAAGCCCTTCTTGTTCTTTGATTAATAGTAGGAAGGTCAGATGCATTTCCCTTGTCTGAAGTAGGCATGTTCTAGAATGCTATCTGGTCAGTGTATGGAGTATCACAAATGTTAATTGAATAGCAGGCTTTTATGGGAGAGTTTGATAGATTTGGACGGAGTGTGGGGTTGGTTTTTTTTTTCTATAGACTAAATAAATCATCCTGTAGCATCTAATAGAAAATTCTGTCTCTGCTAGTACATTTTACAGGATGACTGAAAAAAATAGGGAATGTATATCGTTCTCCATTAAATTCCATATGTTAAAAACAAGACAGGAAGGGTTGAGAAAGCACCAAAAGCCCAACAGGCAGCATGTGGGGAAACTCCCTCGATGTACCCCCTCGATGTACAAGCAAAAAGCACCACGCAGACTCTTTCCTAGGGAAACTTTGGAAAAAAAATGGCATTATGTACATAGTGACAGAATACAGCAGGGTTGAAGTTTCAGCACACACAAATATGTGATTATTACGTAAAGAGAGTAGTAAGAGAAATACGAAGATATCCGAGCTAATATCTATTTTTGATTGTAAAAAGGCAAAGCACTTTGTCTTCTAAAAAGGAGAGAAAGAAGAGAGAGGAGCTACTGGAGGATGGAGTTGTTCACCTAAAAAAATTCCTTAAAAATCTAATAAAAAATAAACACATTATTTATAAGCAGCTGAAAGATAAGGTAATTGGTATGAAACAACATGGATTTATCATAAAAAATAAGTCATAACTATATAATTTCTTTCTATAACAAGTTAATGGATGTCAAGTATCTTAATTTTAGTTAGGCTTTTGAGGGTAAGTCTCACAAGTTTCTCATAAACAAGATAGAAAAACTTTGCCTAGAAGAAACTACTGTAACCTGCTTGGAAAGCCTTACTTAAATAATAGTTGCCAATGTTTCCGGAGAGGCGAAAGGTGTCACAAATGTATTCTTTGGTGATTTGTCCTAGGTTCAGTCCCATTTAATAACTTAGTTCTATTTTGACTGAATGATGGGCTAGAGAATATGCTTATTGAATTTTCAGATAACAAAAATGAAAGAACCTCCAAGCACCTCACAGTACAGCATCATAATTAAAAATTTTCTTAACAAGTAAGAGAAATTGTATGGAAAAATGGATAAAATAAAGTCACAAGGGCAGGATACTACACAAAGGCTGGATAAGTTGTATAATTATGACACCTATTTGAAATAGGGAGTGAGTGGTTGTTTTCCACAGAAAAGTGTGAAGGTTACAGTATCACAAATTTAACATGAGTCAACAGTGGCATGCTGTTGCGAAAAGCTGAACACACACATTAACAGAACAAACGCATGAAAGAAATGTAAAGTAACTTTTCCACTATACTCAGGATTAGTAATGGATCAGTTATGGTATTGTGTCTGCCTTTCGGTGTCATGCTTCAAGAAAGATTGTTCAGTTACTGACATTGCACTGGAAAGTGGTAAGAATGACTAGACATACAAATGAAGATTCATGTAAGTGGGGATTGTTTCATCTAACAGTGTCTAAGGGAAGACATGAATGTAGCCTTTAATTATCTAAAAGGTTGCTCTATGGAAGATGGAAGTAAGCTGTTCTCGGTTTCAGTAGTGTTGACCAAGAAATAATGGAATTAAATTGCATCAGAGGTATTTAGGCTAAATGTTGGAAAAGATTTGTTAACTCCAAAGACAGAAACTGTTTACAGATCTAGAAAACACAATTTGTCTTATCTCCATTAAATACTTTAGGAATTTCTATTAAGACAATGTCATTGAAACACAATAGATCTATTGGGTTGGAGAAGAGATTTAACCTGTTGAATGATTCTGCCATTGGGGATGTAGATAAAATATAATTTGTAGCTTTTCTATGTCCACTATAACCATTAGATGGCACTGTATTAATAAAGTTTAGTGCTGAAGATTAAAACATGTAGTCAAACCCCCTTTGAAATGAAGGTACACAATAAAACCTTTTCTGCCGGTCTGTATACTGAAGACAAAAAGTACTGCTTTGGGTCTCCGTCTTTAGAATTTCTGGATGTCTCTGCCAAAGGTTTTACCATGTCGTGAAGTTAGAGAAGAATATCTCCAACCATTTAGGAGAGTATTTGGTATTTGACAAGATTATTAATTTCTATCTCTGGCAATAAAGGTAAATTAAATTAGAAGCTTAATGAAACCTATTTGGGCCACAGAAGAATCCCAAAGTGTTAGCCTGTGACCAGCCATTCTGATTTGAAGAATAAAGGGGTTTGAGAGGAGAAATGCTTTGATGCAGATATATGATGAGTCGTCAGCAATACGCTTAAACTCTATTTTTACGTGTACAAGTATATTTTAATTTGAGAATTATTAACACTCATAACAGTTCTTTCTTCAGAGAAGATATTTTCTCATGTAGATACTAAGATAGTTGATGATAACACTTGAACAAAACATCCTAATCACACACATACAATCATGATCTCTAAATTATCTGTTAGTAGTCAGGACAGAGATCTTGGAGTTATTCCAACAGTTTTCCAAAAATGCCAGTATAATAACCAGATATTCATAATAGTCGAATACCCAATTAAGACTTACTAAGGAGGAAGGAAAAAACAAAAGAAGAAAAGATTATGTCACAGTATAAACCCTGTGACATGCCTATCTTGTGAAAACGGTGCTGTTCTCATTTCACTTTCTCAAAAAGAACTACACAGCAAGAAGGCTATTCGGGCATGCAAAGACAAGCTAATTTGACTAGGATTCTTTTGCTTTGAAAGAGGCAACTAAGGGGGATGTAGTGGAGATTTATATTTTAAAAAAATTAATGTCACGAAGAGGGTGAACTCCGAACAGATACAGCATCAGTTCTGCACTGACATTATACATGCCTTTAGGCTTGTATAAACTCAACCATATGTTGCCTTCAGCCTTCTGCTCTCCAAATTGAAGTGTCCCACCATTTTCAGTTTTTCCTCACAAGGCAGCTGGTCCATCCCTATCATAGTAGCTGCCTTTCTTTGTACCTTCTCTTACTTGGTTTGCAAATACCAGAACCACACGCAATGCTCGAAGTTTCATATAGCAGCAAAATTATGCCCGCTGTCCTGTTGTTACAGCATTTCCCGGCCATCAACAGTTGCAATTTTGCTTGCTTTTTGGCTGCGACAGTGATTTCAGATATGGTTCCATACTACCAACTATTTTAAAAAAGTGAGGATGTTACGCTTAATAATTAACACCAGCACTGACTAAATGCGGTCTTCCCATCATGGCTGTTCACTTCTGTTATTTCCCTTCTGTTGGATTTAGTCATCATGCAGACACAGGGAAAATCAGTTCACTGATGTGACAGAAAACTAATTTACCACCCAACAGCAATTTTCCATACAGTCAGCAAGGTGGCTCAACTTACCTTGGAACTATACGATTGCTTACTAGATTCCAGTGCTAGCCTGGTACAAAGATTGTGTGGCCAATCATGTAAGGTATAACAAGAAACCGTCCTCTAAACTGGGGTGTTCCTATCCCTTAAAAAAAAGAGAGAGCATTTATGTGACTTTGTGCAAATCTTTAAAAAAAAAAAAAAAAAAATTATTATCTTGTAGGCTTTACTCTGTGGTCTCAGTACTTCTAACATGTTTCTAAACTTTAACCATTTATTACAGGTACATTAAGTATATTAGAGACCTGGCTATTTTTGCTCTTAGTGAGGTTGTTTCCAAAATGCAAGATGCCAGCAGAAAAATACTGCTTTGTATTAAAATGCATGTGTGCCTACTTTGCTTCTGTTTAGGTGAAAATGCCAGATGTAGAATTTTTTGTTAATTTGGGGGACTGGCCTCTGGAGAAAAAGAAGTCCCCACAGAACCTGCACCCCATCTTCTCATGGTGTGGGTCCAGTGAGTCAAAAGACATTGTCATGCCAACATATGACTTAACAGACTCAGTTTTGGAGACTATGGGACGGTAAGAAATTGCTTAAAATTTTCGCAAAATTCACAATGAATGATCTTCCAAAAAGATACTGGTATTAACAGTATATTGACTGTTTTAGTGTTTATTCATTGAGGCATTGGCACCTCATAGGTAGGCAGTAACTGCACAATCAGTATCTTAACATTAACCAGGTTATGTATTATATAACATAAATGACATATTAAAATACTTCACTGTTTTATTTAAAAAAAAAATTAATCTAAACATGGTCAAGTCACTGAAAACAGCACTTAGAGGGAATGTTTCGAGCGTAGGTATTTTGTTTGTTTGCTTTGTTTCCCTCCCCATGAACATGTTGACAACTGGCCAGGTCTCTCTTTTCCTGGTTTTCCTAGAATCTTTTTTCTGTACCTTTTAAAGCCCTGCGTAGCCAGAATTCTCAACCTGGGACCTACCATCTCCCACTTCGATTACTGATCATAACTGGCCTTTGTAACTGCTCTGTCGCTGACTTGAAACACTACAAAGCCAGCTTCTAGGAGATCTTTGTTACCCACTTTGAACTTGTTTATCATTTCACTGCATTCAGTTCCGGTTCCTTGTCTTTATTATCAAGACTTTTCCTAAATTTGATCCCACCTGTCCCCCCAGTTTGTGTTTTAATTTAGCAAAGGAAGTGAAATATGTTGTATTAAGCTAGTTACATAAAAACCTTGCTTTGGACTATCATGACTGCCTCATCACCATTATCAGCTATTGCATTACCCTGCATCACCTTCGTCTGTCTGGCAACCATATCCACTTTTAGCTGCTTTTTTCCATGACAACTGACAAGTACTCTTTCCACGCGCCATGTTGTTGTTGAGCTGATGCTTGGTCTTACCACAGGCCTGTGAACTTGACATTCCCTATCTATTTTTATCGCTGCAATAATACTGATACAATACACATACAGGTGTGCTCATGACTTACCTTCATCCTTGGTATTTCCCTATTGGTACTGTAAACTCTTTTAAGTAATTGCATTTAAAAAAATTTCCAGTAGGCTTCACTATTAAATCACTTCTTTCTCCTCCAGAGTCAGTCTGGATATGATGTCAGTTCAAGCAAATACTGGCCCGTCATGGGAAGACAAGAACACCACAGCATTCTGGAGAGGACGTGACAGCCGCAAAGAGAGGCTTGAACTTGTAAAACTGAGCAGAAAATACCCAGAGATCATAGATGCTGCTTTCACAAACTTTTTTTTTTTTAAACATGATGAAAGCCTCTATGGCCCCATTGTTAAGCACATTTCATTTTTTGATTTTTTTAAGGTAAGCCGCTAACCATTTTTCATAGAACTGGGTTCTCGGTGTTTCCCATTATCAGATAACTTTGTATGTATTATTGATAATAAAGTGATTTTTAGTTTTTCAGCACAACACCAATAACAACCATGGACAGGCATCCCTCCAGTGGGATTAACTGCTATGTAGTTTTTACACCGAGGATAATAATATTTGATTTACATCTAAAGGTTCTGTAGAACCTTGTGTAATCTATGTAACTCCAAGTTCCTTTTTATTTCTTTTTCGTGATTCAGTGATCAGGACTACTAACATAACTAACATAGTGGGAAAATCAGTGGATGAAGTGGCACATCTACCCTCACATCCGAGGATAAGCGTCTAAGAATTTCCGGAGAACTTAATTGATGAAGAGGGCATCTCTGTGCACCCTGCACTGTGATGAATTCCAAACTAAATAATAAAAGCTACTTAAACATTGATGCTTGCCTAGCCAATCCTACATTTCTCAGTATCGGCAAGTCAGTAATACCAGTGCCCTCACAACAATATAACCTAACCAAGCTACTTGGATCTTCTGTTTGTTAATAACTTACGGTCATTTTCTTTCCAGTATAAATATCAAATTAATATTGATGGCACAGTGGCAGCATACAGATTACCTTATCTACTAGCAGGAAACAGTGTGGTGCTAAAGCAAGACTCCATCTACTATGAGCATTTTTATAACGAGCTGCAGCCATGGAAACATTATATTCCATTTAAAAGTGACCTGAGTGATCTACTAGAAAAACTGCAGTGGGCAAAAGAGCATGATGAAGAGGTAAATATACATTTAGAAGTACTCAGCAACATTTCTAGACAAAATAGAGAGAGCAAAAAGTGCACTTCTTTAAAACAAAAAAATCTATTAGAAGGACTTAAAAATTACTGTCATCAACTTTACAAATAAGAAAAACACTTTTTAAAAAATACACAATACTGCCCTTAATTTGAAATTAAATTGAACTTTGGAAAAACTAGGAGTATTTTCATAAGAATGCCTTACTTTTAAAATTAAGAATGCTTAAATTAAAAAAAAAAAGTTATCCTAAACTGTCAACACTATACTTAACTCCAATACTGAAATAACTACTATTTTTTGAGAATTTAAAAAAAACTTCTATTGTCTTCAACAGGCAAAAAATATTGCAAAATCTGGACAAGAATTTGCAAGAAACAATCTCATGGGAGATCACATTTTTTGTTACTATTTCAAACTTTTCCAGGTTAGTATATTTTTAATAGCTACTACCACAAAAATAGAAATCCCACAGAAAGAATTCAGGGCAATGGAGCTGCTGGAAGTTGGCCAGTCAGTACTCGAAGCCACAAAGCAAGCAGCAGCAGTTAAGAACTTCAGTTGGTTTACAAACATTGCATGCAGGTATTTCCTACAAAACCCCTTAAGACTATGCTGGCAGTTTGAGAGAAGCAATTGGATCCCATAAATCTTGATCTAATCTGCAAGAATATGTTGCCCACAATGATCAAAGAATTCCACATCAGACACACGCCCTGTGAACCACAGCTGAAAATATCTGTGCATTAGCACCAAGATACCAAAACTCCAGTGAGGCAGCCGAAGGGGCTCCTGTCTGCAGTTAAGTATCTGCTTACCCTGTCTGCGAGACAGTATGGAGTAACAGATTGTGTAGCCCCAGAGTTTTTGCAGAATGACTCAGCTGAGTTGGTGCAGTATTCACAACCAGATGTACAACCTAACAAGTTTGTGAATTAACGATACCTTCCTTTTTTAAAACTAGGAATATGCCAGCTTGCAAGTGAGTGAGCCAAAAATCAGAGATGGGATGGAGAAAGTGCAGCAGCCTGATGACGACCTTTTTCCATGTACTTGCCACAGACAAAAGGTACAGTACATACACCGTTAAACAAAGTGCTGGATGTCTTCAGTTCATATTCAAACAAATTGGAACAGCCATGGCTCAATAGCCCACGCTATCAGTTACCAGACCATTAACGCCTATCAAACTCAGAAACATTTCTTCATGTATTTGCGGGACTAGACAGTTAAAAATTGAATTTCCAATTAACTGAAAAATGTTTCTTCTTTCTTGACCACAGGCCAAAGATGAACTCTGACAGAAAGAAATAAAATAATTTTTTGAATGTTTACCTACACTCAGAATGCCTTCTTAAGGAAAGAAGATAAATTTGGATTAAAATGCCAATGGATAATGTCAATGGATATTAGGAAGTTTACTGTATCATGATCTACATATGGAAGATAACCAAGCACCCCCTATTTCCTTTTTATCATGCAGTGGTTGCAGAGCCTTGTTCAAGAACATTTTTATACATTTTTTTTTTAAATAAAAACCATGTTTGTATCGGTCATGTGTTACTGTCCTGAGATACCTTGGAAGTGCAGATACTTTTTACTCATGCTTGTTATACTGAGTCTATTGACAATCGTGTTGTGCAAAAAAGGGCAGATAAGAATTGTAATTCTACTCCCCCACCCCATGTAGCTATCCAAAGTCGTTTTGGTTTATAATGTATCTTCTTAACCTGAAGGAAAACTACAGTGCTGTCGGACACTAGGAATATTAGATACAAGTTTTAAGCTCCATATGATTTGTCACAGATGCTTTGTCTGTGAAACTCAGTCTCTTTGGCAATATGAAAAGAATTAAGTAGCATTGAGGAGTAACTGCTGAAACGATCATTGTTTCAACGGTCTAGTCTATTTTTAAGATACTTGCTGATACTAATTCAACTGTTACTTTCTGAGCATATCAACATCATCTGAAAATGAGCCATAGGTGGATTTAAAGTCAAGTCTAAATTCATCAAATTCCACAGTTAGCACATATGTTTCCAGTCCAAAGTGAGAATTTATTTTCTTTGTAACACAGCCAGTCAATTTAAAAACCACATGGTTATTTTCTTTGCAAACACTTAAATGTGTGTTGTGCTTATTGAACATTACTGCTGGGAGGTCAGCATTCTTGAGGCATCTTGTGAGAAATGATRGAAGAATATTGTATCTGATTTTTAACTTTCACCTGCCTGTTACTTTTACTATAGTAAAAGCAAGCCTAAGGAATAATTTGTTTGATCATGTGGTAAACAATGTATGTTGTAATTTGACTATACTAACCTAGAGTCTTAAGTAGATCTTTTATACAATACGGCGCCAAAATAAAGCTATCCGATCTAGGCACCTGAYCAAAACAGCACAGACATCCTCTCCACTCACCAGGGCTGACTGGGCATACATTTCAGCAGCTCTGCACTGTCACACACAACAGCTCCTCCCAAGAACACCCTCCAGGCTAAAGCTGCCTGTTCACATTCAACTGGTCGCACTGCAGCAGCAAGCCGCAAGCCGCGGAACGACCGGAGCAGGTTTTAGGCAACTCTTGGCAGTAGAGATGAGACCAGCATCTCAGGAGACAAAGCCAAGATGCTTTTTTCAGGACCAACCGGCCATTTCATCTCAGGGGTCATCACTCAGCTGATACTTGCTGATGACTTGGCTGAAAGCAATTAATACATTGCTATAGCCTTTGGTTATACCAACAGGTTACTCATAGCCCACCATGGGGAAGCCTGCAGCTGCAAGCACACACAAAGTATTTCACTCTGCAACGTCAGAGCTCAGTTGAAGACCCAAGTTCCTTCTGCTAGTGGGTGATGAGGTCCAGACCCCCACCTGCCTCTTCTGAGCCCTCCTGACAGAAGCCTTGTGCAACATGTCCTAACTACTTCCTCCTCCAGGAGATCCTCCACCAGTATAAACATAATTTGTCTTTTACCAGTTTTTATTTAATATTCTCCCATACCCATCTCTCCAGAGGGCCTCTGTGACCAGTCCTTTACACAAGGGAAGCTGCTGACCCATGTTCTTTGCTCCTCATGCACAACTGTGCCTGCATTACCTCCTCCTCTTCCTCCTTCCCACATAGGCCAAGCATGTGGATCCTTAGGGTAGCAATATTGTAAATGACGAGAGATTCCTCTACTTGCATCACAGTTCTTGAAGCACACCGGAGTGCCAGGATTCAGCAGCAAGGCAGAGTAGTACAACCCATGCTGGCCAGCCTCAGGGAATGTGTTCGCAGATTGCTACAAATCAGTAGGTTTTAATTTCAAACAAGTATAGCTCAGTAATATACTCAGAAATGAAATGCATCTAAAGATCTGCCGTCAAAACAGATTCTTTCCAGTATATTACTTCAAATATCAGTCAAAAGCATTTACTTGTTAATGCAGAGCACTAAGTGTTACATACAATTATTTGCATAGAAACACAGAAAACAATGGTCCCACGGTATTAAATATTTGGTAATTTTTCTGTCCTTCCTTTAAGAAGTTCTTTATTGTTTTGCATATTTTTTTTCATTCACAAAAAAATGTTTTACTTGCATTTACACTTAGACCTCTGAAAATACCTGTTTTAAAAAATATGTCTCTCAGAAATAACAAACACTAATTTGCTGCATTTAGGAAAAGCTAAATGAAGATACTGCTGAAAGATTGCAAATCATGTGTGCTCCAGTTCAATATTCTCTCCCAGCCAAGAAAAAACTTGTGCATTTATTTCTTGCATGACATCGTCTGTTGTTCGTCCTTTGACTGCCATCCCATGGTTTGCTTTATCAATCCAATGGATTTTTTTAGGGGCTTTCATTTTGCTTGCCACACCTTCTAGCAATTGCTATGGAAAAAATAAGAATGAAAAAGTTACAGAATCAGCTGCCACAAACTGTGCAACTCACAGATGTCTCTTGCTGTGCCTTTGCAACACATAATAGGCAGCTCTTAAAAAAACAAAATGGATCTGTGTGCACATTAAAAACACATTGATGGGAAAGATGGGATGATACTGTGTTCAGTAATGGAATTTGCTCAAAGGTTAGCCCTCACTCAAACACAGAATAGCAGAAAATTAGAACTTAAACTGCAAAGGTCACAACCCCGTGCAGGCTCCTTCCCCCCAAAGAGGTAAGGACAAAGGAATACGCTTTTACTGCCAGAGGGCAGTACTAGCAATAAAATGACAGAGCTTCTTACGTCAGATTTGTCTACAGTGGCAGAGTAGCAATATAATTTCCTAGAGACTGGTTTTGGCTCTGTTCAACTTTTTCAGGAAACAGATCTAAGAACCAGCCCAGAAAGTCTTAAAGATTTCCCCATTAAGAGGGCACTTCAAGAATCTACTGGTCACTAGCCTGACTTATTTTGGTGACAACTCCTCACAAAAGCATTATGACTCCTTAGAAACTGTCCAAGCATGGAAAATGCCAATTGCACACAGTCCCAAATTCAAGCTGAACTGTACAAGAACAACAGATACCTATTTGCAAGAAAACAAGGCAGAAAACCACTGTATTCTGATCTCTGGACACCTCTTCTTCATCTCTACAAAAATACTGCCTTCTACCACAGAAGTCTGACTTGTGGGTAGAACTCCTTTGCTAGAATTTGTCATGAAAATGTAACAAATGTGGACTGGTAGCACAGCACAGTGTTTATGTTTTGTAATCTGAAATGGTTAAAACAGAATAGCAAATAACTTGCTCCTTCCATAGGCCACTTTCAATTTGTACAATCTTATCGTGTCAAAAAAGACAAAACATTTAAATTAGCAGTATTTTAGGGGCGCAAAGATGAGTTTGCTAAAGTGGATGATCAAGCATGATCCAGAAGTTTTAAGCAGCAAAAGAAAGCACCCCCAGGCTTCCTTATGTCCGATGAAGTTTCCTACCCAAGGCTTCCTTCAGAAGATATATATATTTAGAGAAGGCTGTTAATCAAAGTCACAGCTCTGTATACCAGTACAGACGGCACTCAGACTCATTCTTATTCCTCCATACTGCCCCTTCATAGCAGGATTTAGAAGGGTACTCACTTTTTCACACATCTCATCTGCTGATCCGGAGACAAACAGCACCGGACACCTGATAAATAATAAATCTTCATCCCGGAGCTTGGACTGAAGTTTTGGTCGATGCAATGGGTAAGACAAACATACTAGACCTTGAATGAAGTCATCACCATCATTCTCCTGGCTAAGATGACGTATCACAGAGGCAGCAGCTCGTGAGCCCATGGAACGGCCTTTCTCCCATGTTAAAATAAAGGAAAAAAGTGTATCTGCTATCACCTCATGTACATTCTGTTTGAGTAAGCAACTCCTAAAAACAATCCAACTGAGTGTATTTCAGCACACCAGTAGTCCAAGGTGCTAGGGATGCTTTTATTCATCTACTCCATGAAAAATATTAATCCTAGTTTCAACATTTTCTACTAAAATATGTCTGGTTATATTATGTTTTCACATGCCCATTCAAAAAAAAGGGGGAAAAAATAAAAAGAAAAGATAAATGGAGAGGGATCCTTTGCAATACTGGAAGGAACAACAGCCCATTCTGGGGGCAGGAGGAAGAGAGGGACAAGTCCTATGCTCCAGACCCTTGACATTCCAGATAGCAATGCTATTATCTTGTATCATTTTTTTCATGCAACCTTAATCTGCTCAAACTAAAAACGAAGTTTTATGTGCCTTACTCCCAAAACAAATTCAGCAAGTGTTTATGCACACCTCAAATTTCAGCCTAAAAATAAAAGAAGAAGGGGAAAAAAAAATAATAAATTGTGAACTTGTAGGGGTCAATCAATCAGTAACAGCAAGGGGATATCAAAGTATCTCCTCAACGAAGAGGCATATGAGCTGCCAATACTCTGTAATTGAGTGTTAGATGTGGCTGATTCCAGTGGGATTAACTTGCGTCAGCACAGATTTGGTTTCGCTTTGTCAGAGAACATTCAGGGTTTCCCATATCAAGTTATTCCTAATCACACCCATCTACTTCCCTTTTTCACACAATATTACTGATTTTCTATCTGCCACTAGGTTTTACCTACCAAAACCTGCTTTGGCAAAATGGTTTTCCATTTACCAGTAACCAGAATTCTTCAAGACCCACAGTTAAAAAGTACACATGGATTATCAGGGAACTCGTGCCCTGTCACTTACAAGCACCAAGGAAGTTTTCTCCCAAAGTACCTGGAAAACATGCTCTATTGCTCTTTCCTTCCCTCTTCTGGAGCGAGATCTGTGGCATCATGAGGAGGGTGAATAGGCCTAGACAGCCATGCTCCCAAGAGAACATGGTGAAAGCTGCAGGCTGGATGTTCCCATTTGCGACCCAAGAAGCAGTGCTGCTCAAGCCAGCCGCGAGAGAGCCGAGCTGCACGCCCGCCCGCCCTGCCCAGCCACCAGCTACAGGGCTGGCAGCATTCAGACACCCAAACGCAGATCGGTAAGTGGGCTCGGCAGCTGCGGTCCCACGGCAGTCAGTGGACTGCTAATCAATTAACGAAGAGTACAGAGCATTCAACTCTTTGTAAAGGAGGTCCTCCCAGCAGATAGCCGAATTGCTCTCCCTAGGCAATACTGACTAGTGGGAGTTTATTCAGCTTGTTCCCAAGTTAGTCAGCAAGCTTTCAGTGCCCACCTCAAACCGAAACCTGTCATCCACAACTGTTCATTTCACTTCTTACCAAAGTGGGACAGACTTAAAAAATGGAGTAAATACAGATTGCTATCATTAGAGGCAGTATAATAGAGGAAATTATAGGTAATAAAAACAATACCTGCAAGGAAGACACCCGAAAGTTTATAATCATCAGAAAGCTTTAAGTATTCCTAAAGAAATAAAATAAAGAGAAACATTACAAATCAGAATTAAGGCAGCTGAGAGGCAGGCATTTTTTTTGTTTGTAGCTACTAAACACAAAATGGGAAACTTTCAGCACTACAGATTAAACAAAGAACAGATACATACTAGTTGCTATCTTGTTTTTTCACACAAATGATTTTGTAACATTTTGCAGTAACAACATAATAAACATAAGCAATTTCACATTAGTTCTCAGCAAGTCTAAAATTTCAGATGCCCTATCAAGTTACCAAAACATAAACGGTTACTGCGTATCAACTTAGTTCTAGTAACAGACCCCATGCACACTCTCAGCCCATCAAAAGGCAAAATAAATTAGCAAAAAAGCCCTTCACTGACGCTGAGGTCACATATTTCCAAGGAAAAGTTTAAGACACAATCAGTTATGTCTGACAGAGAAGATAAAATTCAGCAACAAATTTTTCAGTTTGTAGGAGATAACTAAATCAGATGCTATCTTAGCAGAGGCCTTTCAATTACCTTTATACAGCAGCATATTAATATAAACAGCATCATACTTCTTCAAAAATGGAGAACAGATCCCCATTAAAGCTAGCAAAGTCTAGCCTCAAATTAATGTACATATAATCACAATGACATCATACAAATGAATTCCTTAAGAACTGCACTTAGCTCCTTGATAAAAATGTCTGATGCTCAATGCAAAGCACTCAAGCTACCTTCCCATGCCCCAGTAAAAGTAGCTACTCAGGAGAAAACTTCCACTCTTTCCTACGCATTCCAGAACAGGAAGATGCTCTAAGCTGATACTGTTATAACAAAAGGTTGCTCATATTAACAAAATCTAGGTATGTAAGAACATCTTAAATAATGTAGCAGCAGCAGCAAGAGATAAACACACGCATATGACACTTTAAACTGATTTGGAAATCAAAGACTATTTAGGTCTTAGGGCTCCCATATGCTACTCCCAATCTCTTTTGCTTCAACTCCTCCCACCACCCAGAGTCCCTTACTCTTTCCCCAAAGTCTTGTTCTCCCAGCTGCTAACCCTCAGAGACCCAGCACAATTCCCAGGTCAACTTCTTTCCTCTCAAAACCGCTCCCAAAGCTGTATCCCTTAATCCTCTTCCCCTCACCAAGCCCTCCCAGAACTTGTTTCCTCCCAGAACTTCAAACCTTGTTTCCATCCTAAATACTTCATTTTTTCCAGCTGTTTTCCCACAAAACATCCTTGCTTTCTTCACATCCTTTTCTCAAGTTTTAATTTCTCTCCCTGAACTCAAACCCATGTATTTGCTGCAGCTGTTCTAGCTATTGCCTGTATGAAAATTGCTCCTGCTGTTTCTGCTCATGGGCACTGCTCCATTCAGCTAACCAACATTTCTAATTTTCCCATTGCTGCTTGACTAACAGCTGGTGGTAATTTAAGAAAGCCAGAACCAGACAGGATTTGTTTGTTTTGTTTTTTAAATCCTGCGCACCCATCTATCTAAGCTTTGGCATAATTTGATCACTTCTTACCACAACTGTTTTGAAGGCCTTAGTCCTATAAGCAATGTTAAGGCCTTTACAAGTAAACCGCAGGCACAGAACTCCATGGGATGCAAGATAGGCTGCCAAAGACACTAAGTGAGGGAAATTCATATCTCCTCCAGCTCCATGGGTAAGAATCACTCCATATGTTGATTTCTTCTCTGGGACAGAAAAGATAGCATCAAGATACTTGTTTCCAAAAGGTATTTTCACTTTAACCTAGAAATGAAACAAAAACCAATATAATTAAAAAAAATAATAATAAAGCATATTCCCGGTCTACACATTATGATGAAGAAAAATCGGACAATTAAGAAAGAAACCAAAATCGCAAGTCCACTTTTATTTCTTCTGTTTAAAAGTACTAAATGAGTAACTCTACCTCTGGCTCAAAGATTTTCCATGCAATAATGGGCCCGTCACCTTATGACTCCACACCTTATTTTCTCGATTAGAGAGGGCCTCCAGTCTTTGCAGACATCTGGAGGAGCTGAATGAAACACAAGACCAGCTGATGTTGAGACGAGTGACAGGGGACTGRACAGCACATGTGCCCCTGTATGTGCTGCAGCTTCTGAAAGCAAAAAGGAAAGACACCCCGGGGCTGGGATGAAGCACTATTTCATGCCACCGCTGCCTCCCAAAGGCTCTCCTTRGCAGTGGTCCTACAGAGGCACCGCGCACAGGGAAGGAGGAGGTTGCCAGTGGCCTCACGGAGCTGCTACCTTTAYAGTCTCTGCCCACCTGAAACGGGTGGAGGACGCCAGACAAGACGATGGCAGCCAGACGTGCGCGTACAGAGGTGGGCAGAAGTCTTAAACAGCCAGAGCTGCCGTTCCTGACGACCAGGCCGTTGCTCAGTGAAGGCACCAGGCCAGGCGGGGCCCAGCTGGCCAACCGCCACGTTTACACCTCGCCTGGGACGGCAGAGCGGCGGCACACCCGCCCCACCCCCCTTCCCCAGCCCTGGGGGCTCCTCAGAGGCGAAGGGCAGGTACCACGGGCTGCAGGACCTTACGTAGCCACTCGGACCCCCACGGGCGGGTGCTCTGCCTCCAGCCGCAGCTGCTGGGTCARACCGAGCGCCCTGCGGCCACCCCACAGCAGCCCGGGGCCGCCCCGAGTGCTGGTGACCCCGCGGGGCTCCCCCCGGCCTCGGGGCCTCACGAGCCCCTCGCCGAGGAGAGCAGCCCGCCTCTCGACCTGCGAGACACCCTTCACCGCCGGCCTCCTCCGCGGGTGACGGGGCAGCTGACTTCGGCGGGCCCCGCACCGGCAGGAAGGAGGACGACGGCGCCCACCATACCTCCGCCTGCCCGCTCATGTCGCTCCCGGCCCCGCGCCCGTGACGTCACAGCGAATGACAGCCCTCCGCGCCATCGCCGCCCCGYCGCTTGAGAGGGTTTCCCGGCGGGGGTGGCTACCGCGGTGCTTGATTGGCCCACAGGTGTGCGAGGCCCCGCCCCGAAGGGCGGGGCTAGGCGGCGGGGCTTAGGCAGCCGGCCCGCGCRGGGCCTGAGAGGAGCGGCAATGGCGGAGCGGGGAGGCTGGCGGGAGCCGCGCAGCCTGGCTGCCCGGGGGYGGGAGCTGGCTGCGGGCGGGGGCTGCCCTGGAGGGAGTTTTGAAGGGGGAGTGAGTTGAGGCGTGTGGGGAGGCGGCGGGAGGGGTCCCTGGACGAGGCCTGAAGAGAAACCGGAGCGCCTGGGGCACGTCCGGCAAGCGCTCGGTAGCTGTGGGGTGTCGGCGGTGCCGGAGTTACCAGCTGACGTCATTAAGTGCACATGGTGTGGGCATCAGGCACCAGTAACTATATTTTTAAAAACCGTTGGTCTATTAAGAAGAAASGTCTTAATCACAGTGACTAGAGAGGGAATTTAAAAAGTGATGGTTATTTAGTTGCTGAGTTAATTACGTCTGAGCTATGCTGGCTGGAGAGTCACCCCACTCCCCATAAATAGTTTTTACTCATCCACAAGTGGAAAATACAGACTGCTGGTGATAATTCAGAAGAAATAAAGACAACTGCTTAACAATTACTTGGAAAATCAGGTTCTTACTGACTTAAAGGAGTACAGATACGATCCTTGCTGTGAGTTGGGTGCCTAGAGTGATATCAGGTGATTTTTCTGGCAGCTGTCATCACACTGGATCTACGTGGCGTTCGCAAATAGGAGAGACAGAGTACATGGGTAGTGTTTTAGGTACCAACATACAGCTGTGCCCTGGGCTGTGCTTTATTGTACAATAAAAAAACTAGTGTGTTCAAAACACAGCCTGTAACTGATGGAAAATAGCACCAATATTCTACAACAATGGTTGTGGTATTTGTATATTGGGTATTTCACAGACAATGTAAAAAAAAAAATCTAAAATCCTCTATGGCAAGGTATTTAGTCAGAGATCATGTTTTCTTCCATTATCAGTGTATAAAACTCACACAAAGTAGGATGCCCTATTAGCTGATTGAAGATGCCATCACCAAGTGGAACTTTGTTTTTCACGTGTTCACCTGCTGGAAAATAAGCGTGCTCTGGCTTGTGSTCCAAGGGTCTTGCCATCACTCTGCCAGCTGCCTGTTGTCAAACACTGGGAGCCAAATATTGCGGCCCTCTGAGAAGTGAACCCAGCAGGGCAGCTCGGATGTACCTGCTGTCTCAATGACCACCCCTGCCGTCTGAGGACTGCCAGCCTCACGGGCAATTTCCCGGCCCAGGCCTTATTACCATAAAATATAAGWGTTAAGGACAGAAGTGCAGAAGTTTAGCTGTAATCAAGCTGAAAAAGAAAGGAAGCTTTATTTRTCTAAATTTCTACCTTGCCTAGAAAATGTCAAGCTAAAGCGAGATGCTGAAGCATAAAGCTGAGCGAAAGCCACCAGCACAGCCTGCGTTTCAGGTCACTGGGAGCTGCACTGCAGACGGTGTTGAGGTAGCAGCTCCTTGAGCCATAGCTCACATCTGGGGAGTCCAGCAGACTCAGGGAAAGAAAATGCTTCAGACTAATGCTGGATTAATTTACCTTGGGTGGAGATCACACTATTTTACTTAACACCAATTAAGCCTTTATAAATGAGATACTTAGCAARAAGGTACTGAGAAGATTTGTTATCCCCAAGCGGTTACAGCCTCAGCCTCAACCCAGAATAAAGAAATGCAAGAAAGAAGAGACTTAAGGAAAACTCTGTATTCCTTTTCTATTTTTTTCTCCTTCATTGCTTTCTTTCTTAAGCATGCTTAAGAATGAATGCTTATGTGCTCTGGTATAGTTTATATTTTTGATGGTGTTTTTGTTTGTTCTTAGTCTGATTTTTCCATTCTCTCTTGTTTTATTTTTCCTCCCTCTTCAGTCCACCTGCTGTATTTCTGCTTTTGGTTATTCACATGCTGTTTCCATAGCAGGCTTTGTGGAACGTGTATCCTATTAAATYTATCCATGTGTAACCTCTTCCCACTGGAAAACTGTTTTCTTATGCTTTCTGCATACAGCAAGCTGCTAGCAGTTTACTTCCTATTTTCTCTGTTCATTTTCTTAGCCCAAATCTCCTTTCGATACTTAAAACTCTTCTCTGCATAAGCACAGCAGTCGAGGTAGGCTAGCTAATACCCAGTAGAGTCCTGAGCAATGCAAATGAATGTGTGAATGTGCAGAGGAAKGAGAAACTCTGTCATTCTTTAATCCTCTGGTCCGTGGAAATAGGGTCAGACCATCTATTTTTGCCACAGTTTCTGCAATAGCTTTCCTTCTGGAAGATAAGGGTCCTTTATAGTGGCCCAGGTATTCCTAATATGTCAGAGGCTAGGAACTTTCRATATAAATATATATATTAGATTCCAACTCATGGGTATATATTTTATGATGGATAAATTCTGTTTTTATGAATTTCTGCATATGTAATGAAATCTGTTGATTTAAATGTGAAGGAATTGTTTTTTAATTTTGCAACATAAGGCGACTCTCATATCCAGCTACTCAAAATTAGGTTTCTGTGGGTTTAGGGGGACATTTAAGTAGATTCTGGTTGATTTTCAAGTGTGCTGAGTAACTCTTCTGAAATCCAGAAGTATCCACTTCCAGCAGTCATTGAAAATCGTAATGCTTTTCTTTACATGCTTAAATATGAATTAAGAGCCTAAGTTTAAGCTTCCACCTTTGAAAATACTGATTATAAATCTTTTCTGAACTTCTGAATTGACRTTTTTAATTAAACATCTAGGAAGACATGGTTTCTTAGATGCATGGCATCATTTTATAACTTTAACCTTACATCACTCCTGGAAATAGAATTTTATTCTGAAAACAATATATGGTGCATAATAATCTAAATTTGTCATTAAATATGAAAATTATGAAAGGTATGTGATTTGGCATGTCTCAATGAGAATATATGTTGAGTGTTATAATAACCTATACACTGCTTGCTGTAAGCACCTCTGACAGATTAGAAATGCCAAAGACAGCTGGGTTTGAAGAAACAGTGGCTGTTTATCAAAGAATGACGTTATCCCCGATCTAAACTTGGGACCTGTTAACTTTCGGTAGCACATCAGACAATCCCTGTTCTTTTCCTTGGATTATAAATACATCTTCTCATACCAGAGACTTAGATTTACACGCAATAGCAACAACAGAGATGACCTTTCACACTAATCTTGTGTTAGAATAGATTTGTTTAGAAAAATGTATAAAAATAATTATAGACATATAATATGGGGTTTTTTTCTGTATTTCAGTGCAAAATAACTAAAGGCTGAAGGGCATGTGGGGATAAGAAACAGACCATTATATTTGCTTTTCTCAAACTTCTTAAGACCATCAAATGATTTGTTTTAAGCTGGAGACATACATACTTGTTTAAAAAGTTCAACTCTCACTCTAAATTAGAAACTTGACTTTTGACCAAGACCCTTCATTTTTTCTTTTCCTGAGGATGTGGATACACAGCAACACATGCACACGCTGTGTGCACAGGTATCAAAAGCACCTTTACTAATTTTCTGAAAGTGATCAGCAAACTATTGTTTGATTAGCCAATATAGCTTCCTGAGTTAAAAAGTAGCGATACCCATAACGCTGACTGATTTTAACTATTGTATTGTACTTYTTGAAAAGATTTTGAGGTCCTGTGAAGGAGGAAGTGATGGGCAGGCGATAAGCAGAACCACCGTAACGTGCAGAAAAATACAGGATTTTAGCGTGGCATGTGTAAATCCCCATGTCTTTAATGAGCTGGAGAACTCAGCCGTTTGCATTGGATGACTTTTTCCGGGAAGGGTGAAAGAGCAAGGCAGATGCTCGCATTCTGCAGATGTGGATGTCGCCCACCAGCGAGGTCAGAAACTGTCTTGGCTGTAACCTTCCTTGGGACCTTAGGCTAGTCAGGAGGTGAATTACCCAAACCAAACTGAAACCATTTCTATTAGTGGTAATTCTGTAATTCAGGCTGATTAAAATGTATTTATTAGGCAATTTGTTTGACATTTGATAACAACATCATTGTTTTATTATTCTATTTTTTCCTGTGATCTCAGCTTTCTCGTTGTGTCCATCTGTCATTAATTAGCCTATTCATACTGTAATATATCAGTAACACACTTACTGTAATGTGTATTTGTTAGATACTGATTTTTATGACACTCTGACATGTACAGAGGACCGGTGTCTATTGTAGCATTATATTGCTCACAAACTCTGGGGGCATGAGTAACGTCAGGTAACAGATGTGCAATGCATAAAAACTTTCTCTCCCTTTCAAACTGCACAAGACTCTTTGGGAACACTTCTGGCTTTGTAATTGTGGTGCTAAATGGAAGGTCCATACTTTAATTAAGGAAGGTGTCATCATAACGTGTGCTTCTGGATGGCAGCTTTCGGATGCTATACATTTCTCAGGGTCTTTGTTAGGGATTTTGTATTCCCTCATTGTTCCTGATAAATGCAACCRCTTTGTTTTCCAGTGGCAGCTGTTACAATTCGTTCGTGTGCTGGGACTGCACAGGGGACTGCTGGCGGGAGGTGGCTCTGGCTACTCTCTCCCCTTGGCTGACGGTGAACTGACCTGGCCCGGAGCCAGTGGAACAAACCTTTCTGCTCCCACTGCTGCAAGGGAAGAATCAATAGTTTTGGCATGATTGTACAATCTTTGAGTGCTGAAATCAATTCCATGTATGTTTTCACTCAGAAGTTTCACTCTTGCTTCTGTCTTCTGTTGCTTCTTCAGAAGATTGGCATGGTTAGGGATGGTAAAGAACATTACTGCTGCTGCTAGGATTACCTTTATTGTGAACATTGTGTTAAGATCTGAAACTCTTTAACATTTAGTTCTCAGTCCAAGAAACTGATACCCTCTGCAGTCATGTCATCAATCATCCAAGTGAGTTACTTATCTGGAGATTATTGGTATTTATAATTATAAACACCGTGTTACAGCCCCTAAATATGGGAACTCAGTACATTTTGCATCTTGTTGCAAGCTCCTAGGCCATTTTCACTTCCAGTAATAAATTGATTCATTCTAAGATGCAGAAAATGACATCGCACTCTCTTTACCTTTAATTCACACAGATTCACACAAATTAGAAAATGAAGCCCTTTGTTTATACATAAGTTGTCAGAGCATGGGCAACTGCAGAGTAACCCTGAGACTCTGCAGATGTCTGTGGTACCTTYGTCAGTTATCATTCCTCCAGGTTCATTCTTTCATTTATGCAGATGTTTGTCTTCTAACCCCGTTCCCCAAAGCATTCCAGCAATCCCTCTCAGCCTTACATTATCTGTACATTTAAGAAGTACATTATCTACTCTGTAATCCAAGATATTTCTAAACATAGTGAGTTCCAGAAAGGAGCGCATGAAACCCTCTTTGATTTATTCTTCTGAGTGGTAGGATATCACTCGTGTCACTGCAAAGTGTTTTCTGGCTTTGTACACGTGCTGTTGGAAGTTTATATTATGATTCTCTAGTCTGATAGAAAGAAGCAGTGGCAAAGTTTACTGAAGTCGACATCGACTGCTGTTCACAAAATTTGCTACACTGGGGTAGGAGGAAAARTAATTTGGTTTGACACAACTTAGCAAACCCATTCTGGATAGTGTTCATCTTTAAGTAGCTTTCAGCGTACACAAAGAGTGTGTATTTGCTTTAGTAGTGCATAGGAACTGAAGTTAAACTGGAAGGTCTAATTAGTGGCTTCTCCTTATTTTCCTCTTTTAACTTGCACATTGTYGTAAATTTACGTAACAGGATCTAGTTTGCTACCAACACATGCACACTAAAAGCATTAGCAAGCAAGGAAATGAGTCTGTAAATGCCTGAAAACTGACAAATGTGGCTATGGGTGGCCCCAGGCAGAATTTTTAAAAGTCTTGGTAGTGCTCAGAGCTGTCTTCTAGCTCACAGTGTGCCCAAAGGACAGTTCAGACATGACCTAGTTATGCCCGGTGAGTCTTAGGTGGGGGAACGCTTAGATGGCTATTGCCAGCTACGTTAAATCTTCCTGGTGTCGTGCAGAGCTACGCTCAGTGCTCAGCAAACTAGTGAATTCATCTCCATGCGTCTGCTCCACACATCAGTGCTTTCAGGAGTTCACATCTTGCTGCACTTGGTAGTCCAAGTAGGTAGGCATTCTTAAGTCTTGCATTTACTGCCATATCTAAAACCAGTCTGAGCATATCTGAAGAGATGACATTTGTCTTGGAGTCAAGTATAGTTGGCACAAATCTCTTTATTTACAAGACCTGCTCTTCCGAATACAGGAGAAATCGACTGTAGAGAGACAATGTCCTGCCTTACCGCCCTCCTGTGTTCCCAGCCACATCACTAGCTGAAAAGCCTTTCCCRCACCCTTTTCTTGGGTCCTTGTATCCATACTCTCTCAACTGAGCAGAAGCTCCCCACTTTCTGTTTCTGTATACTATATTTTTTCCATCTCAGCTGTCCTATATTCACTCTCTCTTTTCCACCATCTCCCTCCCAAGGAAAGGCCAGCCAGAAACAATGTTGTTCAGGAGCTTCCAGTCCCGATCAACTGTACTGTCACCTCAGTTCTTACAAGTGTGCTTCACATCTTTTACAGCTACCTGAAAAGCAATGGTTAAGTATGGTGTCAGTGATCTCTACCCCACCTGTTTGTGCTCTGTAGTTTTGGTTGCAAAATCTGTGAGAAGTGCATAGAAAATTCAATATTATATATTGACCAAACGAAGAATGCTTTTTGAATAAGGCTGAAAGACCTGGTCAGACTATGCTAGTTTTTTTTCTTGTGCTGGGGTCAGTCATCTGGAACTCAGCTGAAATTAATGGATCAAAGCTGTTATAAAATTGTACAGGCATAGCTCTTACAGCCATTGCAAAGACTTTGATAGGCTGGAAGAGGAGATTTGGGAATGGTGCAGGTAGTAACACTTCACATTGTACATGTAGCTCATTTAAAATCCAGATTTTAAATAAGGTGAGCCTCATAAGAGCTTCTCTGATACACCATTAAATGTGTCCTGACCTATTTCTTCTCTGAGCTTCTTGCTATGCAGTTAACCATGTCAGGTATCCTGACCTCTGCTTGAAGTTATGGGTTGCATGTCACAAAATCTGCCTTCCTTTTACAAGGACTCTTGTAAAGTTAGTGCCAAGTGGAAAATCTTCCACAAGATGCTGCAGGAGCAACAAATTACTGGAGTCCACATGACAGCTTTTAGTCCCAGATGTGTTTGGCACTTCTTTTCCTCAGCACTTGTAAATCAGTAGACTATATGACACGAATATGTTTAGAAGAAAGATGAAGCACAGGACTTCATCCACGGTGAGTACTTCAAAGATCCTGTAGCATCACATGAATTTTATTTCTGTGAGACTGGTCATCCCAGTTTTAACCTTTGAACTTCGGGACATGCAGCCTTGCCTYGATCACCTGGTTACTTCAACAAGCAAAGCCCAATCATTTACTTTGGAGATTGGATCTAAGATCACAGGTCTGTCATGCGTCTGTTCTGCAATTAATCCCATTAGCTGAAAAACAGTGACAAAAAAAAAGCTCATTGCACTTTAGCCTTCAGAGAAAATGCTAAGGATAGTAACATTACACTCAGAAGTTGGAGGGCTCGTTTCCATAGGGAATTCGTCGGTCTTTGCCAATGGCAGCAAATCAGACTGAGGATGTCTGAGCAATGACATCACGCACACTGTCCCTGGAGTCAAGAGGCAAGTTGGTGATAAAGTCAGATGGAGGCAGGCTTGGCAAGCTGCATCACGCCTATGCCAGCTTGGGCCGGTGCACACGGCGAGGTTTTGGCCTTGTGCTTTAGATCGTGATGGACAGGGGCAGAGCTGATGAAGGGGGTGGTGAAAAGGGGACCTAGGGAAAGATCATCTGCAGGATGGAATTTATGGTACTATTTGTTTTGTGGTTTAATTGGAAGGACTGAAAGCAGCAATTTTAAATGCTCCAAAAGGAGTATTTGGTCCCTGTGGGGTTTTTTGGGGGTTTGGTTTTGTGGGTTGCAGTTTTTTGGTTTGTTTTTGKTTTTGTTTTTTTCATTTTCCAAAGGGAATGACTGCAGGGTTTCTGGGCAATGAGTTTAGAATTTTGACCCTTAAGAAAATGAATCACTTCCAGATTAAGGGAGATCTATCAGTCCTCAGTTTGGATCAAGATCAGATCTAGCCCAGTGTTGTACTGTGGCCAAATCAGTCTTAGGTGGCCAACTGCGTTTATTAATTTGTCATTCTCCTGGATGTTTGGTTCGCTTTGAGCTCTTGGCCTTGTCTACATGCTGGGCTGAGATTATAGGCCCTCACATGGTCTGTACCCTATCTAAACTAGAAGTCAGGTGTGAATTTGCATCAGCAAAGAAGGAGGTCAGTTCAGTTGGTCAGTGAGATCAGTCAGTTGATTTGTCAAATAAGAGTTGGAAGAAAATAATGGTTTTGCATCAATTTTGCATTAATGCATCAATCTATTAAAATTCTTAAAATCTTTCTTTCAATACATATTAGTGGGATCCCACGGAAGGAGATGCAGCAGAAATRTATCTCAGTAGATGCTTTGACATCTCTGCAGTTAAGTATCTTGTAAGTGGTAGGGCATTTTCCTAGGACCATACAAATTAGAGAATCAGAAGCCAGGCATGTCATCTAGTCCTATCCCTGCCAGTGCAACATTGTATGACATTCACTGTGGTAGCTGTTGAGAACTTTTAAGACTACATTATGGCAGCARTCCTTGTGTTTGCAGTGACACAGCCACAAATAGGGGAAGGAAGAGGCTGTGTCAGTACAAACACAGCAGGTAGTCTGTTTAGTCCCTGTAGCCCCCTCACTCCCTGTAAGCTTATGCCTATATTAAAAAGAATATCATTAACATCAGATGTTTGTCCTCTCCCCCTCTGCCAAGGGGAATTGTGCAACTAACCGTGTATCTTCTTTTGAAATGTATTGCTTGTGTTCTGTTGRCACACACAGTGCAGGTTAGTGCATATTTATTTTAATGTTCATACGACAAAGTATTTATGTGCAAAGTCCCAGTCTCAGGGCTTGCCTGTATAATACTGAATGCTGTCTCATACTGATTAAAACTGCACTTACAGTTTCACACTGTGTTTATTCAACTGCTCCCAAGAACGTTCCTCCTTTCTTTTGGCAGGGCAGGCAAATTTTCTACAGACTGGCACAGTTTGCAGGCACCCCAGGTGCCTTGGCCTGAGCAGATTGTGCTGACTTGAGACCAGGCAAAGCTCTCAGGTAACTACAGGTGAATCCATCAAGAAGAAGCTGGAGGATGTTACATGCAATTAAGGGGCCTTCTCTTTCCTGGACTGACCTCTGTCTGTCTTTCTCTCTGTCCTCTTTCTGACTTTGTTCAGTGGAGGATTGTAGAGAAGAATTTGTTTTCTACAACTCTACYATTCTTTGACTCTTGCAGACTCACCTCCACATTTTAGGGTAGCAGAATGGTCAGAAAAGCCACATGGTCATCCCTCAGACACATCCCAAGGAAACTGATGGACCAAAGTTGTTTGTTACCAAGGTAGTGAAACTGGATAGCCAATAGTCGAACAGTCAGCAGCCGAGTGTCTCTTCTGACAGCCAGCTCTACTGGATATGCACATCACTGTGTGAAACCAAGCGGTGACTTGCAGACCTTGCTGAGAGGTCTCATCACCAGCCCGCTGGCCAAACACCCAGAGACTCTGGGGAACCTGAAGACGGAGGCTTCACAGTTTCATGAAGAAGTCCTCCTTTAAGTTCCTGTGCTTATGGGTTCTTGTTCTGGCCACCTTTCACAAGTCTTCTAGTTTATTTTTTGAGGCTGATAATACCTCAAATATGTCAAGTGTTGCTTTTTCTCCTCCAGTAGTTACATCCCTTTCTTTACCTTTCAAAGGACACTCTCCTCAATTTTTCTTTCTTTCTTTCTTTCTTTCTTTCTTTCTTTCTTTCTTTCTTTCTTTCTTTCTTTCTTTCTTTCTTTCTTTCTTTCTTTCTTTCTTTCTTTCTTTCTTTTTTTCCTTCTTTCTTTCTGTTGTTCTTAAGGAGCCTTAAATCCTCCAGTGGCAGTTGCTTTTTTTTGTTACCAACTTTAGGAAGGTTTAGTCATGTATTACTTGTGCCAACAGTTTCTCATACTAACTGCAGGCAGCTTGGCCTGCGCTGTACCTGCACATACCACGGGATATTGGCTCAGCAGCAGGAGCACTGAAGCCACCGAAGTGGTAGCTGTGCTGGTAAAGCTAATACATGCTGCAAGTTAGGCGTTCATCCGTATGGATGGCCTATTGCTGGCTCTGCGCGCTGAAGTACATGGTCCTCCTGGAGCCTACTGAATTCCTGTCTTAGCCAGAACTGCGGGAGCGTAGTAAGTGTAGGCTTCCTCCTTCTGCATCTTAGAGATGGTGAGAACCTGCTGAGAAAWGCAAGGGAACAGAATGACAGAAATATTAATAAAAAAGGTCTTCTATTTCCCAGTTTACTTTTCCCAGTCCCAAAGCAGCTGTAAAAATAAGACCACATCTTTGGAAGATGATACATGTACATTTATTACCCCATTTATATGACAGCAGGCAAGTCTTGACTAACCTACAGGCAACTGATAAAAGGATTTTCCAAGCCCCAAGGACTGGTTAGAGCTTCTTGAGCCTCAAGGGACCACAGGGATCATCGGTAACACTTTCTGTTCAGTGCACTGTGAGTATGCATGGAGACTTGCAATAAGTACACATCAGTGGGCTACATTCGCAGTTTTGGAGCTTCCCATTCTTCATTTGCAGTGCTAATTTGGTGCTTATTGCAGACAATAAAATATAGCAGAAAAAAAMCCCAGCTCTTCTCATGTTTATACCATTTAATCTTTGGCTAGAAATTTCATGGGGTGCATTTTCAAATACCAGCACATGGGAATACCCACAAAAATATGCACATATGCTTATGCACATGTAGAACAGCACTTTTTTCTTTTTACTTGTACCAGAGTTGCTTTCAAGTTCATAAATACTAGACCTGCAGCATGAAATAAACTTTCCTCTGGCAGGTCTAGCACAAACTCAGCATTTAAGCCTTGTTAAAGGCCTATTTTGAGAGCTTAAACAGTATTAAATGTTGCAGGAGCCTCATGCCACGTCTCCACAAGGGAAGCGGGTAGAGTTCGTTCACTGTGAAGTAATGCTTGTGTTAATAGTTACAGGTAGGRTGACTGGGAATCCATGCCTGGAAGACCTGTGATCTTGCTGATTTCGGTGGCCTCTCTGGCATCCTGTGAAAAATCTCACATGACAGCTTTGAGGGCAGCTGGATCCCTTGCTGGTCAGCTGCTCCCTTCAGAAAATTCTTCTCCAGATATTCCCCGGACAGCAGAAATCCCCATCAAAACACCCGTCAGAACACAAAGAGCGAGCAGCGGTGCTGTGAAAACAGCCTGAGGTATGTCTSTAGTGCCTTCATTTCAGATAAGCCTGTCAAAAACACTTCTGGGTTGGCAGCATTAAACCAGTAAAACGTTGCGGCACGGAGCTCAGCTTGAGCTGGTTTGTTCATCTGTGGGGTAGGGTTTGAAGCCTAGACTGAACCCCGTGCTGCTGTGGGTAGCTAGTCACCAGTGCTGAGGGTAATGAGCTTGAAGGCGCAACCATGACGCAGAAACATGTATTGAGTATCATCTCCCTGACATCCCGGTCCTTTGGGATCAATCAGTCAGCAATATATAAATAGGTCTTTGTGCAAGGGACACCACGTTTACGAAAGGCATCTAGTGTGTGGCTTAGGCAAAATGTGAGTGGCTAATGCCACGGAGGGGAGGGCAGCACATCCTCACGTGTGCCGCGGAGCTTACGAGTAACCTCAGAAAATGCCTGCATCTGGGCAGAGCTGCATGTGTCGGCAGCAGTGTCCTCCTCGCATTCAACATTCAGATGCTGCAAGATCAATGTCCCCCGGGGAACACGAGTTTTTAGATATGCTCCTCAGGCCATGCTTGATATACATAGTGTTAGTAGGCAGCCCATGAGGCAGCTCTGTGAGCAAGAGGTAGGCAGGTCAGGGAGTTCGCTCTGCTGATATGAGACCGTGTCTGAGGCCGTGTTTGAGACAGGAGTCGTCTGGGTGTAGCACAAAGCTCTTCTCCGAGCCCCCTTCCCTAACTGCTTGCAATGGCTAGCTCTGGAAGAGCCTCCCACCCTACTGTCACCATGTCCCAGACAGTAATTTCAGGCTGCCTGGCCTAGCAGAGTGGTAGACTTCAAAATGATGCCAGGATATGATCAATAAATTGCCGGGTGCCTGCCAGAAGGGCCAGGAAGGCAGTGCTGGGAATGGTTGTGGAGATTGCCAAAAGCATGAGGTGACCTCCRTCACGGCTATGCCCGGGTGTCCCCCCAGGCAGCGGAGAGGTACCCACAAAATCATGACTGGATCGTGCCCCACAGCTCCYGTTCCCTGGATGGACTCTCCTTTTCTGGGCAAGTGAGCACCACCGTCTTGTCCTCAGCAGCCCAAAGTGCCATTACCAGTCGGTCAGGAGAGGTGACAAACCTCTTGACRGCAGGAGGCAGCCCCGGTGTGGCTAGAGGCGACCAGGCTGTGGGGGAAGAGGTGATGGCTACTTTTCTCTTTGTTTCAGTCGCTGGAGAGGAAGGACGTTCTGCCTGCACCCTCCTGGGGACCGGGCAGCGAGTTCCGGGAGGGGCCGTGAGCAGGGCTGGACTTCCCGCTGCTGAAGCAAGTCTTCGAAGGTTCATCTTCTTTCCATTTTCTTCTGACTGCCAAAAGTCACAAGCATGTGCTTCAGCCCCTGCTCTGAGACAAGATGTCCACGTCCCATTGGAAGATGGACATGTGAGRTTATATTCCCTTTAACTTCGCTCCTTCCCCTGTCACTGTCTGCCTGGCCCTCCTCCTGCTCCCTCCTGTATTCCTTCCAGGAGTTGCTTTAGGATGCTCCCGTAGAAAGTCTTGCTGTGTTCAGGGAACTGAATAGGCAAAAAGCTGGAGAAAATTATTCCCTGTTTTGCCCCTATAGGGTGAGTTTCCTGCCCACTCTGCTTTCTGCATCAGCTCCCTGTGGGGTGAGAGGAGCGGGAGGGAGCAGTGGGGGCAGCCTGGCCCCGCAGGTGGCACTTCGCCATCTCATTGCTGTAGCTGYGAAGGGACAGCACAGCCTCTGTCACCCTCGGGGAGCATGTCTCAAGACAGAGGGTCTCCCAGTTCCTCCTGGGGTGAGGGAAGGAATCGCAGCTTGCCAAGGCAGAGACACCCCACACCTGTGTGAGAGAGTGAAGGGAGCAGCTATGTCTGCGGGTACACATGGCAGATTTTCTTTCATTGCTGCTTATTATGGAAAGTTGGGAAGTGGACTGTCCCCAGAGTATTTTTGACCATGAAGGCCTTCTCGCTCACCAGTAACCTAATCCCCACAGAGGCAGGGGGATCCTAAATACCGATGTGCAATGGTAATGTCTGGTGCCATTCTTTGCATCAGGCTTTTTAACTCACATAACAGCTTGCCATGGACCCTGAAAACCACAAGCATAAAAAACCATGCCAGTGGACATGTAAAATTAACAGAATAAAAATGGAGAAGAGTAAATTATGTTTCTGAAACTTAGTGAGGTCTCAGATGTTGATCAAGATACCTTTAGTTTTTGATAGTGCTAGACAGTTTAATTTCCCCATTTTCATGCATTAGCAAAATCTTTCTGTGTATAATGTCCCTTGTACTTTGGAAGAATAGCTACACATTAAAAGAGCCCTTTGTTTTCAATTTAATAGAAGCATATCTCTCAGTAATTATTTTATTTATTTCATACTTGACAAAAAAACCCTCTCTCCCAGGAACAAAAATCTCCCAGGAAAACGGAAAGGCAGCATCATTTTTTTCCTTGGTTGCAGAGCTCATTTTTTTCTGTAATTGGATGTTAACACCTCTGACACTATGACAGATACCAGAGGAGACGCTCTGGCACCATCCCGGCAGATCGGTAGTTGAGGCAACGGCAGGGCTGTGTGCTTCTGACTTCAGGTTTCAGTTTCCCGGGGAAGGACCATGCCAGGATATTTCCTCTTTCCTCGGAGGTGTGGGGAGCAGAATCAGGAGAGCGCTGGCCCGACGGTCCCTGGCCGTGTCAGGTGTCCAGCTTCAGCCTATTTCCCGGTGCCGCAGGGATCCAGCCGCAGAGTTAAAGGTCCAGATGTGTTCGGGGGTGCTTGAAGTGAGATGTGGCCACCTGGGTTCAAAAAGCTCACTGCACATTTTTACATAGGTGTATGCCAAAGGCTTTGTGAGGTCTTTTTTTAAAGAAATGTGTGTATGCATGTATGTGTGTAGAGTCCAGGTACACACATATGGATATACATATTTCAACCTAAACTTAATTTCTCTTAGGTGTATGTATACTCAGGAGCGTTGAATGGGGTAGCGGGACTATTCCACAAGGGTTATACATCTTAAGTGCACTGAGATAAGGAAACAGATTATTCCCAACAGGATCCCTTTCAGGATCCTGCTATACAGTAAAGTCAAAGGATTTCAGGAAAAGTTGCTGAGGGAGGCTGGGAAGCTCCAGCATACAAGAATAATTACTTGTGAAGAGTTGCACCCTCTGATAGAAATAAATACTCTCAGGCTCTTTTAAAATAAGAAGTAATCTTAAATATGAAGACCCCTAAATGCATCTGCAGCTTATTAAACAGCTGCTTTCCAGGCCATATTTAACTGAAGAAGGGATTACTTACAGCTACATCACGTCCACATCAGATCCAAAGGAGTTTGCTGCTGGTGACCAAGGTCAAACATAAGCTCTTAAGGACATCCATAACTTGAGCATGCCACGCATTACTTGATGCTTAGAGCTACATATGCCTGAGTGATAACCCAGATCTATGCCACCATGAACTTTATTGAATTAGAATTTGGGGTGCTGTCTTAGTGAAATAAAATCATTGAATTAGGAGGCCTAGTTTGTATAGTGAACTTTATTCTAACAAACAGGATTTTGTGTTTCCATACCAGAACAAACGTGTCCCATTGCACTAGGCGGCTTTGAATCAGAGACGTTACAGTGCATRTATATTAAAGTCTGTAATTCAAAGGATTCATCGCCTCCCTATTCTCCTTCCCTGTGTCTGAAGGAGGAGGTGAAATCCCTGTCCAGATGGGACATCTGCAACTGCATGGGACAAAAAGACACCCGGCCGTGGGAAGCTCACTATGCTGAGTGTTTTACAGGCAAACAGACATGGTTCCCACTCTGGAAAACTCAACACTACTTGAGTCAATAAGAGAAAGTAACTGACAGTAGAAAGGTGAAAATAAATAACGCAATTGCTTAGGTACCAATTCAGCAGGCTTRGAATTGCCAGAGTCTCTGGTCTGGTGAGGCCATGTTACAGTGTAGATGCAATAACTAGTGCACCTGAGCAGTTCTTAGGTATGTTTAAATTACATTTTGACTAGTTCTTGGTCGTGGCTTTCCATCAGGGAACCACAGTTCCCTTTCCATAGGGAATGAATAATCCTGGTGCCTGGATTCTCAAGCCACCTGACAGAGGTGCCCGGGTGAGGTGGTGTGACTGCTTCTCTCCATGGTCCAGCAGCCCAGCAGAAAAGGCAGCCTGAGTTACTCACTGTCCTCTTGAACTAGAATTGCCATAATAGCCACGACAACTAATTAGGCACCTGGTCAGAGGTCTAAATGCAGGTCTTTAAAGCAGGGAGAGGACAAGATTAGAAAAGCTCCTATTTCTGTGAAAGGAGTCTTTGCTCATTTAAAACTGTGCCAGTGGACTTTTCTAGCCAAGAAATGAGGAGAGTGTCCCAGAAACACAGCAGGGTAAGGGGGAGGATGGGGAAAAATGGGCAAGAGAGGTGACTTCTCAACATCTCTATTGCTATCCATGTACAATGCAAATGTGCTGGATTCAGGTACTCCTGAATCTGGCCGGAGGAGGGGAGRCTGCAGCACTCCTGCAGAGGACAAGCCCTCAAAACAGCCTTCCTTCCTGGTGTGCAAGTACCCCATTGAAGTGATTTAAACGAGTCAGCTGCAGGATTCTTGGCAGAGTGGGAGCCTCYGTGCCAGCACAGGACGGTGCATGGAAGGGAGAACGTGGTTCCTCTTCTTCCTCCTTCACCACAAAACGTCCTGCTTGCAGTGAGGGGGAGCTGCCGGCTGGCTGCACCAGGGGTGTCTACTTCTTGATGTGGAGGTGGGTGAGCAGGTGAGTGCCATGCTGCCAAGCTCCCCATGAGCCCTGGCTTGCTGGTGGCCCCCCTTCTGGAAGGGTCCTGGGAAGCAGCAGCTCAGGTGCCCGTGCAGGCTGTCCCCTCCTGCCCCGCGGAGGATTGAGTAGGTCAGATCTAGGATTGAGTGATCGATGTTGTGGTGCTTGACTCAGGAAGGTTTCGGGGGTCACTGGAAACTCAGCCTGAGCTGATTAGGCCTTGAAGACAGCAGGTCAGAAATACCCCGTCTGGCTCTGGGAGGCGTGGCCGGGGACCGGGAAAGCTCACCTCTCMCCTTCTGCACTTGGGCAGCTCCTCACCTGGCACACACCACGAGGTTTGTGTTAGCCGTCTCGAACCACGTCCAGGTGCCCCCTGCCCACCCTGCCTTGTCTGCCGAGGGGTGACGGAGGAAGGATTTCCTGAATGCTTTTTCCTAATTTATTTTGGCTCTGCCAAAAGACCGGTTGCTTTGCGTTCGGCTCCTGTCATTGTTGCTCTGGATTAATAACCAGAGCAGGTTCTCCCRGCACGCGCTGGGCACCGTTCCGGTCAACCCCATGTGCTCAGCCAAGGTCAGCTCTGGCAGCAAGGGCAGCGCCTGCGAGGGTCATAGCCTCGTCGGGCTCCCTATCACCGACGGGGGTGCAAAGCGAGGCAGCCCCTAGCCTTTGCCTCTCTTCTGTCCCACCTTCCAGCAGTGCTGCAGAGCCCAAATTATATCAAAGGGACCTTTCTGGAGACAGGGGACACCAGTCATTTAAATGTTTCCCATAAATTGGTAAGAACTGGTACTCACAATGGAAAAAATGAATACCACATTTGTATTCAGAGATCGGAGCAATGGAACAAGCACAGAAGCTCACTTATTAGACAATCATGAGGCCAATGTTATAATTAGTATAATATATGTATTACATAAAACATTATACATATGTTATATATCATTATTTCCCTCTTATACTTAACAGTTAGTTTCTGATTTTTCCTCCCCGGGATGAGGCAGGCTGTTGCTATCATGCTATCTTTATGATTTCTAACTTGGCTTCTGCAATGAAATAAAAAACCAGTCCTCACTTCGCAAGCATGTGGTCATGCTTCTTAAATGAAACGGTGTGATGCTCAGAGTACCAAGGCTGTAATTCAAGTTGCTGATCACAAACTGCCAAAGTCATTTTTCTTTCAGGATATTGCCTTGCACTAAAGATTGACTTACAATTTGTTGGACCATCTGTTACTGTTAGGCAGAGTGATTAGCAAACACTGGCAAGGTATTCTCCTAAATAATAGGTCACTATTACTCACTGGTGAATTTAAACAAAAAGAGAAATATTACACATGACAAGCTTAGCTGTATGCATATTTTTCCTCTGTTGTTTATTACATATTGCTTAGTAGCAGATAAGAATTTTGGTGTTTTGTGAGCTGTAATTTAAAACCAACAAATCAAAGATCCTTATTAAAGGAGCTTTTGAGCATAGAAGCAGGTCTTCTCCTATTCAGAGCAGCATAGCTGGATGTTAAATTAGAAGTGCAGAAATAAACCTTTAAAACTCCATGAGTTAAGTAGTACGTTTGCAGAAATTGTCCCCTTCAATTGAGGCTGTATTTGTTTTGTCAATCATTTAAAAAAATTGAAAGTGCTCTTGTTTTTAAGGGATTTTATGCTGCTTTGGCTACTTCCAGTTGACTCTGGTGGCTTTGGCTTTTGCTGCCCTGGTCCTGGATAGCAGCTGGCTGAAGAGAGCTGTGCTACGATGCTCGAAATAGTCATGCCAGCATTGCTCTTTGAAGATGCATTTTATCACCAAGGACTAAGGCAATGACTAAGTGGTCCCAAATTCTCCCATCACTCAGGTAGCAGAGAAATGTTTGAGAAATGTTTTTCTAGTCAGACAACACACAAACCAGTGATACGGCTTTATACAGGAGAAGGGTGGCAGATGCCACAGAGAATGCTCTTAGACATTAGAAAGTCTTCCTGCTTTTACAGGTGTACTACAGCACGTGAGACCCATTAGATGGTAGCCTTTAGAGAAGAGCACTTAGCAGTTCCGTGTTGAAGGGGAGGGCTTGAAATGGTGGAATAGCTTGAGTACATGGGGGGGTTGACAAGAGGGAGAGGGAGATGAGGCAACCTTACCCCCGTTAGCAACATCTTAAACCACAGAGAGAGAATGTCCTTTCTCATGTTTCAGATGCTGGAGATAATAAAGTCTGAGTCTATAAAACTTTGCTGGCTATAGCTCCATTTGCAGGATCTCATTCCAGGTTTGAGGAGTGAGTACATTCTTGTCTGGTCTTCAGACTGATGCAGTTTGGAAAAAAAAAAAAAAAACATGCCAAAGCAAAGTTTCCTTCCATGTGGTCCTCTGTCAGGATAGATGTCTGCACCAGTGGGTGACATACACACTTTTCAGTTTAGAAATAGTTTTGAAATTTAGTGGGGGTGGGAGCAGAGCAGTGTATCTGTCTACCTATGCTGTTTATTCTCTTTAAATGAGCATTTGCCCTGTAATTTCGCTAAGAAGCACAGTTTAACTCAGAGGACACTCAACTCTTACTGTTCCCTGTGAAACTTGTTGGCTCATAAGGGGTTGGAGCGACTTCTTGCTGTGTAAGTCTCAGCCTAGCGAGGCACCAAGTGATACAGTAAGGTGGCAAGTAATCCCAGCTCATGCTCAAACACATTTGCAGTTGTCATTCAGCAAAGTGCTTACATATATTATTCAATTTAATCTTATGGGATTTAATGGGATTTGGAATGTCCTCAAYGACTGTGCTACAGCTGAGTGATCTTCTGACTAGGAGCTTCAACCAGAGACTGTACAAAACCCGTGCAAACCTGCTCTCACTCTTGCACCCAGGCCCTGCACCTGCAATCCACTGGTCATCCCAGACCTCAGTAAAATGAAGACTGCATCTCTTTGGTGGTCTTGAAGAGCAAACAGACATTTGCCAGGAATGGTTTATGTATAGTTGCTCCTGCCTTGGTCTGGAAGAATGGCCTTCTACAAGCAATTGCAATCCAATTTTCTGAGACTTCTAGGAAATTATGCTACATGATGGTTAGACTATTACATGGATGACAATTACAGCTACTAGTTAGTACCCAAAATAAAAAATAACGATATTCATTATGCAGATTTTTCTGTAGYGCTTAAACCTTTTTAAGTTTACCTAGATATCTTCCCCAAGAAGAGAAGACTGGAGGCAAGAGAATGTTTTCCTGTTGGGAAGAGAATCCTTTTCAACTTACTGATTGAGAGGATGTACTTTCCATCCCATCTTACCTGTTATTTCTCCCAAGGGTTGACACAGACAGAAAAAAGTCTAAATCACAAATGGCAATCATAAGCCCCACTTGGGCAGCTAAATCCAAAATGTATATCCTGTGCATGCCACCCTAAGCTGCTACTTGGCTCTGGCAAAATCTGCCCTGTAGCTCTGTTTCCATGGTAAAATCTCCCTCTTGTCAGTTACTGGCCAGAGTTACAATTCATCAAATCCAAGTGCTATTGTCCAAACACAAGACTTGATGGATTTCCCAGAAAGACGCTTTCCCATCTATTTCACCTTGCAAGGGGAAGACCTAAGTTTAAGTCTACCCCTCACCTTATGTCATACTTTGCTGCTGACTGCCTGATTGAACACATCTATGGCACCCTTCTCTAGGTAATAGGGGATGCTCAAGCCTCTTCATGCCAGGGCTACAGTTACAACAGAAGGGACTGTGAAAAACTGACTTAAAAATAACCATGAGCCTGTAAGCTGGACTGCCATTTTGGGAAGTAAGAGAAGGGTGGTACAAAGACAGTTGCACCCATAAATCATAGAATCATAGAATAGTTTGGGTTGGAAGGGACCTTTAAAGGTCATCTAGTCCAACCCCCCTGCCCTGGGCAGGGACATCTTCAACTAGATCAGGTTGCTCAGAGCCCCGTCCAACCTGACCTTGAGTGTTTCCAGGGATGGGACATCTACCACCTCTCTGGGCAACCTGTTCCAGTGTTTCATGGTAAAAAAATTCTTTCTTATATCTAGTCTAAATCTACTCTCTTTTAGTTTAAAACCATAACCCCTTGTCCTGTTGCAACAGGCCCTGCTAAAAAGTCTGTCCCCATCTTTCTTATAACTGCCTTTAAGTACTGAAAGGCTGCAATCAGGTCTCCCCGGAGCCTTCTCTTCTCCAGGCTGAACAACCCCAACTCTCTCAGCCTTTCTTCATAGGAGAGGCGTTCCATCCCCCTGATCATTTTTGTGGTCCTCCTCTGGACCTGCTCCAACAGGTCCATGTCTTGCTTTACAACCTGCTGGCCACGCTTCTTTTGATGCAGCCCAGCATACGGTTCGCCTTCTGGGCTGCGAGAGCACATTGCTGGCCCATGTCCAGCTTTTCATCCATCAGTACTCCCAAGTCCTTCTCGGCAGGGCTGCTCTCAATCCCTTCATCCCCCAGCCTGTATTGATACTGGGGGTTGCCCTGACCCAAGTGCAGGACCTTCCACTTGGCCTTGTTGAACCTCGAGATTCACACAGGCCTACTTCTTGAGCTTGTCCAGGTCCCTCTGGATGGCATCCCATCCCTCAGGCATGTCGACTGCACCACTCAGCTTGATGTCATCTGCAAACTTGCTGAGGGTGCACTCGATGCCACTGTCTATGTCATTGATGAAGATTATTAAACAGTACCGGTCCCAATACAGACCCTTGCGGGACACCACTCGTCACCGATCTCCATCTGGACATTGAGCTGTTGACCACTACCCTCTGGATGTGACCATCCAACCAATTCCTCACCCACCGGACAGCCTGCCCATCAAATCCATCTCTCCAGTTTAGAGAGAAGGATGTYGTGGGGGACTGTGTCAAAGGCCTTACAGAGGTCCAGGTAGATGACATCTGCAGCCCTTCCCATGTCCACTGATGTAGTCACTCCATCATAGAAGGCCACTAGGTTGGTGAGGCAGGACTTGCCCTTGCTAAAGCCATGCTGGCTGTCTCAAATGACCTCCCTGTCCTCCATGTGCCTTAACATAGCTTCCAGGAGCATCTGTTCCATGATCTTCCCAGGCACAGAGGTGAGACTGACTGGCCTGTAGTTCCCCAGGTCTTCCTTTTTTCCCTTTTTAAAAATGGGGGTTATGTTTCCCCTTTTCCAGTCAGCGGGAACTTCACCGGACTGCCACGACTTCTCAGATACGATGGATTCATCCGCCAGTTCCTTCAGGACCCACGGATGGATCTCATTGGGTCCCAYGGTCTTGTGCACCTTCAGGTTCCTCAGATGGTCTTGAACCTGATCTTCTCCTACAGTGGGTGACTCTTCATTCTCTTAGTCCCTGCCTTTGCCTTCTGTGGCTTGGGCGGTGAGGCTCAAGCACTTGCCGGTGAAGACCGAGGCAAAAAAGTCATTAGGCACCTCTGCCTTCTCCATATCCTGGGTAAGCAGGGGTCCCATTTCATTCTGGAGAGGGCCCACATTTTCCCTASTCTTCCTTTTACCCCCGACATACCTATAGAAGCTTTTCTTGTTGCCTTTGACATCCCTGGCCAGATTTAATTCTATCAGAGCTTTAGTTTTCCTAACCTGGTCCCTGGCCACTTGGACAATTTCTCTGTATTCCTCCCAGGCTACCTGTCCTTGCTTCCACCCTCTGTAGGCTTCCTTTTTGTGGAAGGGTTATTCCTGCAGGGGCTTTCAGTGTCCCAACTCTTGCGATTTTGTCAGTGAGATAGCTTTATTTTGGGGAGTCAGGCTTATATCTTCTCTTAAAATTCAGTATCTTGGCTCCTACTATAATCAGCAGAGATCGGGTTGATACAGTCAAAGGAGCCTGGAGGGTGATTCAGATGCCCTACCAGCACAGATGGTCTTCAGTTCCCTTAACGTTGGCTCCTCGCGCCATTTGATACTCCAGGGCAGATGAGAATCTGCACAGGGCTGGCAGACATGACGCAAGACAGAGGAAGCCCATGTTCTTTTTGGTGCAGCAACAGGATGCCAACCGGGATACTCCACAACACCTAAAATAGCATTAGACACCTGCTTTTAGGCAACTGAATGCTGGTTTTAGAGAGATTGATTACTTCTAGATTCATCGATTATGCAGAATATATAGAATCATAGAACAGTTTGGATTGGAAGGGACCTTTAAAGGTCATCTAATCCAACCCCCCCTGCCATGGGCAGGGACATCTTCAACTAGATCAGGTTGCTGATCTATCTCCATGGATAAGAGTGAACTGAACTCCCACGTTGATGCCTGAATTTAGGTGTTCTCATGTGGAATCGAACCTCCTCCCCCAGCAGGATGAAGTGGCCTAAATATGGGTGTCTAGTACAATCTGGGGTACCCCACCTGGACTCCAGCCACCGCTGCAGGAGGGTGAAGGTCTCCCATATGCTTGGACGGGTATACTCTTCGCTGGGTAAAAATCTGGCTGGACGGCCGAGCCCAGAGAGTTGTGAATGGAGTCAAATCTGGTTGGCGGCCGGTCACGAGCGGTGTTCCCCAGGGCTCAGTTTTGGGGCCCGTCTTGTTTAACRTCTTTATCAATGATCTGGACGAGGGGATCGAGTGCACCCTCAGTAAGTTCGCAGACGACACCAAGCTGGGCGGGAGTGTTGATCTGCCTGAGGGTAGGAAGGCTCTGCAGAGGGATCTGGACAGGCTGGATCAATGGGCCGAGGCCAATTGCATGAGGTTCAACAAGGCCAAGTGCCGGGTCCTGCACTTCGGTCACGACAACCCCAGGCAACGCTACAGGCTTGGGGAAGAGTGGCTGGAAAGCTGCCTGGCGGAAAAGGACCTGGGGGTGCTGGTCGACAGCCGGCTGAACATGAGCCRGCAGTGTGCCCAGGTGGCCAAGAAGGCCAACGGCATCCTGGCCTGTGTCAGGAATAGTGTGACCAGCAGGAGTAGGGAGGTGATCGTGCCCCTGTACTCGGCACTGGTGAGGCCGCACCTCGAATACTGTGTTCAGTTTTGGGCCCCTCACTACAAGAAGGACATTGAGGTGCTGGAGCATGTCCAGAGAAGGGCGACGAGGCTGGTGAAGGGTCTAGAGAACAGGTCTTATGAGAAGCGGCTGAGGGAGCTGGGGTTGTTTAGCGTGGAGAAGAGGAGGCTGAGGGGAGACCTTATCACTCTCTACAACTATCTGAAAGGAGGCTGTAGAGAGGCGGGTGTTGGTCTCTTCTCCCAAGTAACAAGTGATAGGACGAGAGGAAATGGCCTCAAGTTGCGCCAGGGGAGGTTTAGATTGGATATTAGGAAAAATTTCTTCACCGAAAGGGTAGTCACGCATTGGAACAGGCTGCCCAGGGAAGTGGTGGAGTCACCATCCCTGGAGGTGTTCAAAAAACGTGTGGATGAGGTGCTTCGGGACATGGTTTAGTGGGCATGGGTACTGGGTTGATGGTTGGACTCGATGATCTTAGAGGTCTTTTCCAACCTTAATGATTCTATGATTCTATGTCTTCTCTGTCAGACCCACGCAATTACTCTGGACATGCCGAGGTGTCTCAGAGGGCCTTGGGCACCGGTATTTAGGCCACGGCATCCTGCCCGTAGTGTCTTGAAGATGGCTGGGAGGACGCTGTCAGTATGGTTAGCACCASGGGCACTCTGACGTCTCTGGGAAGGGGAGAGACAAAGTCCACGCTGATGCTGTTCACAAGACTTTTGACACGTCTGCTGGCTGCGGCGGCTTCACCACCGGCTCTCAGGGGCAGCACCCATTCGCTCCGTGCCAATTTTGCACTACAGACCACTTTGCGGCTTGAAAAGTGCATTGGAGGCTAACGCTGAAATTTCCATTTTCTGTCCTACAGTTCCCTGACCTGGTGATCCTATCAAAGTAACAGGAGCTGTGCCCTCTCACACTAACAGCGCCCATCACGGATCCCCCAGCGCTTTCTTATTAGTTAGAGCCGCGCTGCGAGGTTTTTGTGGTTTTACTACCAACCCAGTCCTCAGGAGAGATTTTACTTCAATATTCAGTGGTTTGAAATTCTTTTTTGGTATCAGCATAGACTTTGCTGTCTGAATACTTCAGATAAATTTTATCATTGGAGTACACAGGCTTTGTCTGCCTGCCTTTTTGGGTGAGAAAAAAGTTTACTGTGCTGCTGTGCATAGGAGTAAAGGGGGAGAGACAGCCGAGAGCGAGAGAAACCTTGACCTGCGCTGGAGCCATGACAGGAGGGGCTAAACTAAAGAAATTAATGGGGATCATCCCAGGCGAAGGAGGAGAGCTTGAATGTCTCGCTGTACTTAATTGTTTACAGTGTCGTCTTTGACTTTGCAAAGAGATTCACTCAGCAAACACACAGAATTGTCTTTGCATGTAAGTACTCTTAAATACTCTTGCTTGTGAGCATGTCTCTATTGCGAGATGGCAATTCACATCTCTTATTTTATCTCAGTGAGCAGGTGTAAGGATAACAAACTCCCTTCCAATAAACCCCTAATGCCACGTTGCCATTTCGTGTCAGGCCAGGAGTAGCGGGGATAAAAGGAAACCTTGGTGCCGAGATGATGAAAGGTTTCCACTGTCAGCTCCAGACACAACCACGTGAGCAGCACAGGAGAGCAAAGATGACACCTAAACTCAGATGGGTTTGGGTAAACCTGTTATTTGAGATCCCTGAACCCCATCCCAGCTGTTTCAAAAGTGGAAGCTTTAAATTAACAGTTTGCACAGGGATGGGCAGTAAACATCTAGAGCATTTTTGTATTTGCAGATAAATGTGAACTTATCTTCTCTCTCACTAAAATAATCATTTAACTTAAGGGAATAAATTCTGCTCCCCCTTAGCCAGTTTTCAAACTCAACTCACTGTGTATAATCCAAGGGATTCCCTGGCATCAAAATTCAGAAGCATCATTTTTTAAAAAAAGAGCAGTTTTAGTGCTAACCAGGAGGTCAAAAGCACAGAAACATCCTGCATACGTGCAGGCTTTCCAGGACAGCAAATTGTCTTTCCCTGATACTTGATTCAGTTGACCACAAGTTATCATGCATTGGGGAAGAAAGAAGTAGCAACTCCTTTATTAAAAATCTTCTATAGCGAGATGCTTATAAAGGACTCCCTTCCCCTTCAGTTTGTAGAAAGGAGATGGGTACAGAAAAGTTGGTACACAGACAGCGTAAGGGTATGGATGCTTCCAGAGCTCTAGGCACGAGTCCGGACCATCCTCATTCCCTGGCGCTCTCAGCTTCTTGCGAACACTGAACCATCCATGTTCAGCACATACTTGACTTCCAGTGGGATGAATCTGCTCACAGTGTTAAGATATTGCATTTCTTTGTCAGTGGCACTTAAATATAGGTTTAAGATTTAGAGCACTATGTATTGCCCTGAGGCCATTTGGGGTGGTCCCTGGAGAACAGCCGGTTCCCACCATCAGTGTCAGTTACCAACAAATGCCTAAAAAAGGGCCCTGCTGGGGGGGGGGTGGGGGGGGGGGACGGGGGTGGCATGAGCAGCCACTCCTGTTGCCAACCTGCAAACCTGGCACAGAATCAGCAAGGTGTGAACATCACCGTGCTCTCGCGTCCTCCCCAGCACCTGGTCAGCAAGGACTGAAAAAAAAAATGTCGCAAGTGCCTTTGCGATAGATACCTCTGCGAGCGCACGGCAGGAGGACCAACAGCTGGGTGAGAATTACGTCTATCAGCAACGGGCAGGCACACCAATCTGCTCGCCGCCTCCCAAAATCCGCAGATGCAGGAGGAAGCCTTGGCTTCCAGCAGCAGAGGAGCTTTACTGACAGGGATGTCCGGGGTCCAGCACTGACCACGTTCAAATCCAAGTGACAAACCAGCGATGCCCCAAGCACCCCCCTACAAACATCTCACTCAGCATGGGAACAATAGGAGACTGCGATCAAAGAGGATACAGCTGCCTTAACTCACGCAGCTGCTGGATATACCCACGGTAATTAATATTACAGAAATAATGTAGTTAAAAGCCAGCGTTACCACACAGAGTTATGCAAGTTACAATTACACATTTTGCARAAAGTTGAGCCCTATTAATTACAAGAAGTCTTGTTCATAGAAGACAATATCTCTTGTCTCTGCTCCTGTCTTCCTTTTGGCTAGATCATGTTTTAGAAAGACTTTGGTAAAGATCAAGCTGCTACGAATTCAACCAAGATGACTGCCTGGAGTCGATGAAATGTTAGATCAAGGACCTGGGCCAAAGAAGACATGTTATTATAAACAAGTCCAATACTGCAAAGCTCAGTTCTTGTTCATTTATTTTTTGAAGTGTTTGTAGTTGGCAGTTGTTGCAGGGAAAAACCGCTCAGCTTACATGGTACTACCACTAACCACATTCTTTAGAAGAGCTACACTGCAGAACAGGTGATAATTAAAACTAAAATAAGACTATTATACTTCTAAATGAATTTAATAACTCATGCATGGATAACTGCATAGGAAAGCATTTATTATATAGCATCCACAATAACTGTTTCCATGTGAAATAGCTGGAAAGGGCTTCTTGCAATCTTAGCAATACATTTCAGTCTTTGACCAGAAAGAGAAATAACATGAAAGCATCCATACAATGGCACAATGTTCTTGTGGAGGCAGGTGAGTAACAATTTCCCCGCAGAAAGGCGTCACTCAGAGCAGTGACAGAAGAGGAGGTCACGGCTATTCGCGCAGGCGTGGACATCGCTCTCCGCCCCCCAGGCAGGCGGGGGCAGAGGGGCAGCGCGCCTGCCAGCGACAACAAGCTTGCCGACAGGCAGGTTAGAGCTCTGGGACAGAGAGGATGAGTAAGGGACACAAAAACGGGTTTGTAACACCAGCTGTAATTGCCCGGGATTGCTACCGCTGTAGTGCTGGATTAGCCCGTGTTCTGAGCAGGACACTGTTACTCACGGCACACGTTTCACCTGATGATAATTTCCTACTCTGCACAGCCACCCCTCCTCTGAGCTTCTGTCTGTGCTAAAATGCTGCAATCATGGTCCTTAAACAGCTTTTAAAATAATTGTCTTTCTTCCCCAAGTAGGCTCGAATACTGAGACCCTGGCCCTCCGTCCGGGACCGCGTCCTCAGAGGGGAGTGGGCTGATACGAGTATTTGCAGGGCCCATCACTGGCTTAAAACGCATGAAGCGACCCCTCGTCTTTGTGGTGGTGCTGGTGGGGAATAGTGTTAACCTTGCCGTAATAGTCGTCCCAAAATATCTTTTCTGAACAGCCTTACAAAAGCTGCCAGGCAAATCTTTCATGGCTTTAAGTATTACCGGTACTTTCCAGATAACGTAATTCTGCTTTCTCTGGGCCATTCCTAACATACTACACGCACGCTGCATGACTGCAGGGGCAGCAGGACAACAAAAGGTTTGCCAAGACCGACTACCTCCCTGGAGCCGGGCTCCTGGGACTTCTCCCCTCTCACCTCCACAAAACACACTGATACGGTAGGTGAAGCTGAGGAAACGTGCCAAGATCCAAGCGTCCCTCGGATAAAAAAAAAAATGCCAAACCCCTCCCTTCAGTCAAACTTTGCTTTATATCCCCAAAAGGCAGCAAAGCCCGATCTGTGCTTCCACAAGCCAAAGCCAGGAACCGATTTTGACGTCCTAAAGAAATCATGAGGGGTACATTGCCAGCAGCTCCCTCTTTAGTGAGCTAGGAAGGGCTTAATGATGACTTGTGATTGTCATAGGAAGAAAGCTGTTTCTTAAATATCCAGAATGTAATCCTTTTAGACTTTTATAGAGCAAAGGCAGCATCCTATTCTTAGTTCAGAGATAGCCAGCACAGGTTTGCCTGTGAAGCAGGTGCACAGCAAGACACAGCAGATAAGTCAGTACTGAATTTACTGCCCATGTATAGCTCTGGAAAGCAGTCACAAAGATGCAATGATAGATGTAGGAGCTTACCAGATTTTTTTTTTAAAATAAATAGTAGTGACATAGGATTAAATTCTGCAGTTCTTGCTTAGACAAGCCTGCTGAGCTTTTAAACATATTGCATACTGCAGCACGCAGATGTTGATTAAATCCAAATGAAACTGGAGGCTTCAGATGATCCCTTTCGTGCCCAAACTAATTCTATAAATGAAAAAAAAAAAAAAAGAAAGAAAAAAAAGAAAAAGCACAATACCAAATGCACAAGAGCCCCCTTAGTGCTAAGCCCGAGGAAATGATGAAATACTACATTTCTCGCAGTTCAAGGCAAAAATCCCACTGACTCCAATGACATAGAAATTTAYCTTATGGTCACAATCTGACATTTTAACTATGGTTTCAATGATGTCATCAAGTCTGAGGACTAATTCAGGCAAAGAGCTGCTTTGATTTGCATTAGATTTTTGATTTGCATACACAGTAGTTAAGGAAACAGACTTTCTATTGCCCTTTGCATTTGTACAGTTAAGCTCACAGAAAGCGACGTTTGTTAAAATAACGTTGCGTTAAGGTGGCTGCCAAGTCAATAGAGACTATTCCATATGATGCTTTTTAATAAGGTCAAGTTACTTTTAATAATAGTCTGCAAAAGCTAATTTCTAGATAATTGCCGTTGCAAAACTAATTGCTTAGTTGTAAATGTTGCTTGAGATACTCATTAGTCATTCATTTGAAATTACTTTAAATCCATTTTTATCTTCCTTTTAGAGAAACACCAGAATTCTCACAAGTGAAAGGGAAGCGAGGTGACTCTTCAGTAGGATACCATTAATCAGATCTTGCACTCTTCTTATTCAGCCATTTAGTCATCTCTCACCACAACAAAACTCTCCCTGCCTTCAGCAGAATTTAATCCTAGGCAAATACAACAGGGGATAACTAAGTGTCCCCTACAAAAAAGGCTGTTAAAAAAGCCCTGCCAGTTTTATCTCTGTATGGTGGTAACTGTAGTCAACCAAAGCTGTAGCACGGAGAGTGGCATGTTCATCCTTAACACAGGCAGCCTAAGTTGGTCCCTCATTTGTGTGTATAGTAACCAGCCCCAAACAGATCGAGTAAAGGCAGCCCTGCTGTAAGACTTCCAGTTCGGTACCTTAAGACCATCACAATCTTTGCGCTATAAAAAGCCCCATGGAATTAGTTCCAAGATCTCTTTCCTTGCCATAAGGAAAAAATAGCAGATGGCATCGAGTCCTTCTCTGAGCAACCGTCTGAGAAATGGCAGAGGGACCACGGGAGGTAAGACAACACCCCGTGGCAGGGCAGAGGGCTCCTTAGTGAAGAGGTAAAATTCTTCCCAAGCTTTGAGAGAGTTCAGATGAAAGTTCAGCTTTAATGACTTCTTTCCCCAGGGAGCAGCGGATCTCCAAACAGGTGGGGTGAATAAGCAGATGAGAGAGAGGTGGCACCAAGGGAAAAACCTGTCCCTGCTAAAAACGGTGCTGTCCAAATACAGAGGAGAACTAAGATTAACGAGGAAATTCAAACTAAAACACTCCCTTGAAGGCAAACAGCTTCAGATTTTGAAAAATTAACTACAGAAGGCTTGAAAACATCCCCAAAACTCATTGCTGAGGGGAGCAGAAGCATGTGGCTTTATAATAAAAAAGGAGTTAAACAGCTACAAAAAACCCCCATGGATGTGTTATATTGCCTCTGCTGTCAGTATGCGAATACAAGGGTAAAGGATCTGGTCCATCTGTGACTTCACGCAAACGCACTCTGCACATCCAGCGGTGCCAGATGTTGTGCCTCCCCGCTCCCTCCACTGCCCTCCCTCTGCAGTTGTGCCTCCCTAACCAATCTCCTCATGCAAGTGCATGGTGTCCAGATGACCTGTGTTCATTTACATAATGGGTCTTTGCTATGATAAGAGACATACAGAAGCTGGACAAAAACCTCAACAACAAGGAAATTACTAGGAAAAAAAAAAAAAAAAAGAAGGAAAACTGTTACTTCTGGTATTACAGGGTGTGTGCTTAAATAACACTCCAGGGCTCTTCGCTTAAAGACAAGTGAAGGGAAGTCCTACTCAGCTCACCCAAAGCCAAATTCTGACTCACCTGTCTCCTTGCTTTTCCTGCAAGGCAGGAAGAGCGCTTGTTCAACAGCTCACAGAGATGGACGCAGGAAGTACAGAACACATCTGTTCTCACATAAACGAGGCTCTTCAGCCTAATCCAGGGCAGCCTAAGTCACAGAGGACGATTAGATGACGGAAATAAACACTCAGTTCATAGTCCCATTCCTCACCATCTCGGTTCTTGCAGCGAGCCCAAGTGATGCAGCACTGGTTTCCCCAACAGCTTTGCTACTGAGCTGCAGTGCTTGCACTGCCAGGGGAGGAGAGAGCAGGCATTAAATACGCAACACAGCTAATGGCAGTCAGGAACCACTGGCAAGGCGGGCGCAGCCTGGTGTCCCTCTTCTCAGCATAAAATCTTGGAGCATTTCTTCATTCTTCCATGCTCCTGAACATGAAGATCCCCTATGTGGTAGCACAATTTTAAATAATTACTTATCTGGCAACACTCTGCTTTGCTCCCTTCTTTGAGATGCGTGTCATCTCATTGTATGTGCAAATAAGGTTAAGCCTGATTAACTTCACATGCAGCATTAAATCAACTAAAGAAAAAAAGAATGCTTTTGTCAAGCAGTGGAACAGGCTGCCCAGATAAGTGGTTGAGTCACCATCCCTCAGTCACCTCAGCTAGGTTAGCAGAAGGAGGCTGGTACATCGAGGAGAAAGGATTTATTTTAAAAATAATGAATACACTGAGCTTGGTTTGAGCATCATATTCTGTGTTGCTCTACACTTTCGCCTGCCACTAATCAGGAAGGCCACCAGTATTACCTTTGGGTACTAGTGACTTTAAGCTGGGGATTCATCCCACAGCCATGAGGAAATAGGGAAAAAAGCCCAAACACTGAAGACGCTAACCTGGAACAAATTTCACCTTGCAGTTGTCTGTACTTCAGCAAACAGCACAGGCCCTGTCAACACCATGCTGTAGGCATTTAGCTGGCTGCTGATAGCAGTTAAGAAGTCCCTGCAATTTGGAGAATGCAAACATGCTTTCCACATCCAGAAAAGTCCAGTGGATGCCTCCAGCAATAAGGATGAGGAGAATCTGCTCTAGAACTGGGAGTCTGCCATTCTTCATCAGTCATTCACCAGGCCACCCAGGACCTCCAGCAAACCCTGCGGGAGCTCCAAGACCCTGAATGCTTTAATCGAAGACTTGAATCACACACACTGAACATGCGAGACAAACCCTGAATTCCTAGAGTGGAAAAACAATGTTGCTTTTTTGTTGTTGTTTTTTGTTTTGTTTTGGTTGGTTTTTGTTTGTTTGTTTGTTTGTTTTCTTCTTATAAAACTGCAACAGTCCCTTTATGTTTTTGATTACTGATATGGTTTGCAAAGGTATTTTTATATAGCTGTCCCTGGTGCCATTAAGATCTCTTTCCTAGGGGGTGGTGAGTTAGAGGCTGTCCCTGTGTATTATGTTATACTTGTCAGCACTGATATTATCACCTCTCATAATGTGTCAGAGATCCTTTTGGAACTCTCCAGCTTATTTTTGTTTTCACTATCTTAAATAATTCTACATTATTGTCACCACACTATTTTCTTCATTTCCTGTTAGCTTTTAGGGATACACTCAGTAGCACAGCTTCCCAGGGGACATTGTAACCCTGACCATTTATTGCCTCCTTGCTGTATACAAATTATTAAAGCAAAAGCTAACTCCTCCTTCTTATCCCAGCAAATCTTAATTTCTGTAAGGATCTTTAGTGAGTGACCTTACCGAGATCTTGTGGAAATCCATGTACGCTGTATTAACCGGAGGACCTGAACTACATGTTTGTAGACACTTTCAAAGAACATACAAAACCTTCTTCCTTTTCCACACTATGCCTTATTATTTATCAGTTAACACCAACACTACCATTCCTCTCAGTTTAACTAGCACAGATGTCAGACCTACTGGCCCACTGTTCCCTAGATCTCTCCAAGACCCCTCAGAAATACGCCTCACATTTGTACCATTTCCTCTGGTATCAAGTCTACTTTCAGCAGCAGGCACCACATTCTGATTTGGAGCTGGTAATTTCACATACCATATGATTTGTAAATAAGCTGTAACACTGTCTCTACAGGTGCCACCCTTTTTAGTTGCTTACACAAGAGACACAATATAGAGTAAGCCAGTTCCTCTGATTTGATGTGAAAAAATAAACTATTTATGTTCAGCACCAATCCCATTGCCAAAGCTTAGGACAGAACTTTACAGCAGCACCAGTCTGAGCTACATTCACCCCACGTAACAAATACAATAAATATGACAGCAGGAACGTGCCTGCTAAAAAGACCACGTCTTTAAAAAAGGTATGGCAGTCATTCCTACAGCAGCTTATCTGCCTTTTTCTTTCTAATAACAGCTACTGACCTAGCTCAGGACCGCTCATTTGCACTACTTGTAAAGTCAGGCGGGCCTGTGAACTGCAATGTTTACGATATCAGCTTAATACAGTTAGTATCTTAACACTAGGTCCCAAGTAWAAAAAAAAAAAAAAAAAGTGTCTTTTAACTATCAGATTTCAGAGGAAAGAAACTGGTGAGCATTTGAATGAGCAGCCAAGTGTTTCCTATACTTGGTGTGACGACTAGAGACACACAGCAGCTAACGTGTGAAATAGGCAGCCGCAGTGACAGAAAAGGCTCGTTTTTTCCTTTGCCACTCTTCAAGAGTGCATTACCTGGATTCAAAAGCTGTTTATCTAAAGATGCAAATGCCTATAAATTGAGTTAAAAATCTACATTCCCACCCTCTACCCCTTATTTCTACTGCCTACCTTCAGTTGTTCATTAATTAGCTGGGGGCTGTTTTCTAGCTTTATGATTTTCAAAGTTCCTTTTAAATTTTTCTACCCTCTAGTGAATTTCTTTCTGCAGAATCTTTTCCAAGAAGGAGAAGGGAGGGCAGAAGGGCAGCAAAGTGGTAAATTAATATAAAACTCAAATTCTTGAAACGTGTAAGGAATACATATTTGATTTATCTCCAATGTCTATAATGTCCACCTGCACTAAAGACGACGGGAAAGCTGTTATTTCCTCAGGACCGCTAGTTCCCCATACTCTCTATGACTCAGGGCAGGGGAGGAAGCCAGAGCTTCCCCAGCCAGACGCTGAGCGGGGCAAGGAAGACTTGACCTTTTCCTGGCAGTTGGAGCTTCATGAACTTTTCCCTGCATTTGGGCTACTGCCAAGTGGCCACACACATTATTTACGTGCTAGTTTGCCCAGAGTAAGTTGCTTGTTTGGGTCAGCACTGCAGACTATAAGGCGAACGCAGGGAACACTTAATCTGCAAAAAACAGAACAGGAGGTTGGAGGAAGCAGAGATTTTATTTCTGAAGGTTGGTACGCTTGGGACTTCAAAGCCCAAGAGCGTTTTCGTTTTGTACTGCAAATGTGGAAGAGTTTAGTGTAACATAGTAAGTTCTTCGAGCGCTGCCTGGTAATGTTACTCTAAATAGCCTGCAATCCCACTGGTCAGAGCAGAGAGTGATTCCTTCCAGGTGCATGCCTGTATAAAAACCTCTGGAGCGTGCATCTGCCCACAGGAAACTTCCAGGGCCCTCTGTCAGAGCAGGTAACCACACAGCCGTCCAGCTAACCTCCTCTTTCTGTTCTCTGCTAACTAACAAAGGAACTACGCTTGTTGGAATTCTTGTATTTCAGGTCAGCTGTGTGAGCCAATGAAATCCAGCTTACCTAACCCCTACTATTTCGCGAGGAGTGACTATCATTGCTGGTTTTCAGTATTTAGATGCATCTACCTTGTGGACTCTCATATCATATAGGTTTACTACAGTGATGTTCCTAGCACGGACATTTCCTTTATTTCCTAGTGTTTATATTCACTTCTTTATAATACTTTTTTTTATTTAGTGCATGAGGACATGAGAAAATTGCATGAGCTTTAAGAAACACGGATGTCTGTGTATGGTATGAGTGTATGGCTAAGCCCTATCTCGCAAAGAACACATTGCAATTGCATTTCCCATCCGAGCAAATGGAATTGGCTTTTGCCCAAATAATTCAGACTGAAACAGACTATGCTGTGTAACTTTGCACAGAGGTGAGAGAAACACATTTCAGCAGAGTTGTGTTTATAGCTGAAGACCCAGTGACACAGTAGTGCTCACTAACCTACTTTCTGKTTTTTTTTGGGCTAGATTTGAAAAGCTCTTTCCAAGCAATGGATTTTGGAAGTTAAGAGGCACAAGGTTTATTTTTACAGGGGATAAACTGTTACCTTAAGGTTTATCACCATCTCACAATTTGCCCTGCAGTGTTTAATTACCGTGCTAATTTTATGTGGCATTGCCAAATAGATATAATTTTTGTCAGTGAATTATTCTTTCTTCCTTAGGTTCTGAAGAAATCAAATGTGATATTGTACGTTATTTTGTTCAGAACAGTTTAAGACTATTAATGAAGTAAATATGGGTTTAAAAACTTTGGAAAGCAGAGACTTTAATGATGATTTCCCTTCAGGATCATTTTGCAAGGAAATCAGCTGCTAACATTCAGAAAGAGCCCACATTTTCCAAGGGAACAGATTTAGGTTGCAATATTATTATATTAAATCAGAATGTTTTTAGAGATATACCATTTTCAGTGAAATATGGATCAGAAAAATGTCAAAACTGTAAGAAACATCAGCATTTACAATTCTAGAAGCACAGCAGCACTTGACCATATTACACATAGGGTATGTAATAATGCAAACACCACCTACTTGCAAGTAGCTTACTCAATACTCACTTGTGTCTGTAATCTTCAGGTACTTTGTCATTTAAAATTATAAAATAAAGCTGTGCATCATTAATGCCAAGATGCTAATATAGTTGATTTCTTGAAATTGTAAGACTACATCTATCCTGTAGTTTGCAACTAAAAAAAGCCTTACTTTTTACTGCAGTTTATGAAATATATAATTAATATTTATGGCAGTAGGCTATATTAAACAAACAAACAAACAAACCAAAAACCAACACCACCTTTCTATTTTGCAAAAACTACACCTATGAAAAGATACTATTATAGCATCTAGAAGCCCCAGCCATAAACTGGAGCCCAGTGTTTTAGGTGACATACAAATGCAGAGTGCATAATCTTTATCCCCCCAGTTTACCATTCTAAGAACTCAGGCACCACACCAGTCTCACCACAGTGCCAGTGTAACCACTAGGCATCTTCTAGACTTGCTGATCATTTTAAGAAGGGATTTAATAAAAACAACAAAGCATCTTTGTAAATATTTAAGCAGACTTCTCTTTTAGAGAAGCTCAAAGGACAAAGCACAAGAAAGCTTAGCAATTTTTATTTTGAAAATTTAATGTAACATGTCTAATTTAATTTAGAATTCAGTCTGTACTGAATGAGTGATAATAGGGTATGTATTTATATCATGATCAGAGATGCAATTGTATTTACTGCAAGTACTTRACAGTGGATCAACAAATATGTATTTACTAAGCTTGTTTCCAAGCTATTTTGTGGTATGCACTGCTATGCACAGCTTCTGAAGTTTTGACCTGTTGCAGTAAGAACTTATCTAAGCAAATAAAAAAAATATAGAAGGATCACTTTCTACCCAAACTGACAAATTAAACAGCTTGCTCATTAAACAAGCTTTTCTGGTTTTTACATGTAAGAGTACTGGACAATGTGAAGTTTTCCCCTGCTCTGTAATTTCAGGATTAGCCTTTCACTTAAATTGTACAGATTTCATGCTACAAGAGCCTTACCAAATGAAAATAAAAAAACAAAACAAAACTTTGAAAATGTAGTGCTTTGCATGTTTAAACATGAAATGTTCAGAAGAMTAGGTCTTCAAGTTTTTTCTGGCTATAGCCATCACCGGTTCTGACATTCTTCTCTTTTCATTACACACTGCCAATTACACAAGTCTTAATATATTTTCCCAGAGATTTCCTAAAACATTAAAACATGACCAGATTTTATTCTAGCTCAAGATATGAAAAAGAGGCATTGCTGAAAACGGGAAGTATACTTTTGTTTACATGAGATTGCATAGAAACCATTGCTGTTGTAAGAAGGCACACTTTCACGTGTGAAATGTGAACATGGATGCATTCACTCATATGTCAGTGAATGCTGTAACTGCAGCATTATCTTCAGGCTCTTACCTACCATCATCATATCTCAAATTATACACAAAAGGTGCATAGCCAGACTTGTTACTAGCTAGATGGAGGCCATCTGAGGAAAATAAAATACAACAATAATAATAAAAAAAAAATCTGCAGAAATCAATTTAAAGAACTCTCTTTTCTGAAACAATACAAAATCACTACCACGACTGAACAAACGCAGCGCTAGAGGGGTTAGAACACAAATCCTCTCTTTGTGAATAAACAGAGTAGCAATAAGGAATGTATCAGCTATCAGTAACACTGCAACGGTGTCAGTATCATGTGTGCAAATAAACTACCCACACAAATCAGCAGTCACTCTGCTCCGTAAAAAACTACCTGCAGGCATTGCTGAACCTCCGGCCGCTGCCAAACCTCTCCCCCTTCTGGCCGGSATATCTAGAACAGCCGCCTGCAGTATGATGCAACCCAAATTATACACCACTTTGTCTGCAGTGCACGTGGCTGGAGAGAGCACATATGCATTCTCAAAAATGAACAGAATAAGGCCAATCATGGATAAAAATGTAGCACACGTCAACCATCATGATACGTGGGAAGGGTGAACTTGTTCAGCCTCTGGCCAGAGCAAGTTATGAACTATTTTTTTTTCTCCTTGTACATGTGTGTGTGTATATATATATACACAGACACATGGATATGCATATACATAGGTGCTATCACTGAAGAGAACTCTAAGTGAAAAGTTTCACTGGCATATTACTCCCCAGGCAAATTTAGATCCAATCCTACTGCTCTTTTACTGCTTGTTAGCTGGTATCAAGCAGTTCCYTGTTAAGGGCAGCTGCCCTGTACGCTGAAGATGCGGTGATTCATAACACAGAGTTCTCCAAAAAAGCTTACCGATCCAAACTTCTCACTGCAATTATTTCCTGACCGCAATCTGCATACTCTGCAGTTCACTACATTTCAGGGTAATTCAATTAGCTGTTCTGCAAGAAAAGGCAGAAAAGAGAAGGCAACGATATACAAGGAGACAAAAATCAAGAGTACTGGCTGCAGCAAATTAAAAAAAAGTTTTAGCGCAGGAATGCCAAGTCTCAAGTTCTTTGGGAAACGGTAAATTACACAGATAAGAAGTCATAAACATTAAAAGACAGTTCATCTTTCTCAGCTGTTGCTTCAACTGATAGGAGTACTATGCAAGTAGCTTACTCTTCATACTGATTAGTGGCATCCATTTGGTGACATTATGCTAAGATTTTGCATAAATGATAACATTAACATGATAAAATAATAAATACGATAAACATGATAATATAAAAACTCTAATAGTATTACTGCATTACCAGAAAGTGCTCGCAGCAATTTCCAGCAGAGTGGGGATGTCACCTCTCATCGTGGCTTCCTGTCCCTCCAACCTGTCATTGAAAAAACCCCAAAACCAAAACCCACCCAAACTACTCGCTGTCTTCTTCCAACCATATCTCATACAAAGAGAGTGCCCCCAAGCTTTTACAACATTATCTTCCCCCTTCCATTTCAGCTCTTTTGCCATGATCTCTGCACAGCAGCCACCGTTCCCCAACAAAATTCGAAGAGTTATGGACTGCAAAATGGAGCAAGAAGAAACCTGTGAAGAGGAGTACGACTCTGAAAACTGCACTTACAGCTCCAAGTGTGCATCACCAACAGCAGAATCCAACACAGGTTTAATCCAATTTAAATACTGCAATTGCCGTGGCATGCTAGCATTTCATACTTTCACTCTTCTCACTCTTCAAGTAGTAGATGTCACTGTGTCACTTTTCCTTTTGATGTCTTTTTTTTCCCCCTCATTTCCCCTTACGTTTGTATTTATTATCAGACCAAACCCACAAAAAGGACTAACTCCATAATTGAAATGTATGTTTAAAAAGGTCTCTGGATTTTATTTAGACATCTAAGAATTATTTCTCAATTACAACCAGAGATATGATTATAATATGCATTCATTAGGCTGGCACTGTTGAAGCTGTGTTATTACAAATTTCAACAGGCTAAACTTCTCAAACACCTACCAAGGACTCCAGACAGGCATCAATTAAAATCCATGCAAGCCAGAGCAAAATTTTTCTTTGCAGTTAAAGATAATTTTGTATCATCTATGCATATCCTGCTAACAGGCTTCCAACAACAGTACGGTCATTCAGAACTGCGTCCTTGTTTTCAGCGAGATCAGATGGAGCAGTTCAGCAGAGCTCTCCTGAAAAATCTCACCTACAAGCCTACTCGCTATRATGAGACATGGTAGCACAACTAGCTACTGACACTCACTGAACAGCACCATATATGTCAACATAAACTTAAAGAGTACCTTACAACCCTCCCCTTGTGAAAGAATGGTTAAAAAATAAACACTAAAAAGAGCTACGTTTTCTTCARTGTAAGAGGTAAATCCTAAATCCTTCTTTTGTAAAAAGAAGCTTAATGTTCTAGATCTGTTGGCCCCACAAATGAAAACTACAGCACACACCCCWACATGGCATACTCTGGCATGAACTACAGCATACCCCAAAATACAAGYCAACTTGGTCCTGAAAGTCTTCTTGCTGTTATTAGTGGAGTTATATATTTGAATTAGTAGATTTTTCTAAGAGGCTCATTTCTATCTGTAAGCTGCCCACACAAAGACTCAGAATGGCAGGAAATGACTATTGCTCCTTTCACCCCCTGGCCAGCCAGACCACCCACTTCTGGACAGCAACCAGTCTCGAGGCCAATGGCCTGACAGCTTTTCTAGTCCACGTGCCTACGTACTATCTTCACTATCTTCACTTTTTACTCTGAAAAGTTGCATATAAACACCTGCATATAAAAATACAAATTGTGTCTTTTCTCTCACAGACTCACCAGTAACTCTTAAAATACTACAGAACTGGGTTCCTAGAGTTTCCCACTACTTTGATAAAGAGCACTACACATATGTTGGCCACCAGATCGTCATTCAGGAGTCCATAGAACACTTTGGAGCTGTGGTATGGCCGGGGGTAAGTACATGATAGAGCACCCAGAAAGCCGACACGACAGAAAAGCAAGCCATGACAGTGGCACACAAATACTAAGGAAGCTTTCTTAGATGACACTTTCTGACAGCAGAGGTTTCCCTATGCAGAACAAAGTTGTGAAGTCCTTCAGCAGAAAGCTCTCTGCCYTATCCTAATTTGCCAGTTCACACCAGAACAACTGTGGCACTTAAGTATTTGTAAATTAGATGCAGATGTTGAAAAAAATTAAGAAAGGGAACTTGGGAAGAAGTGTTCAGCTTCTTCATGTTTCCAATCAGTCACTGTTGGGAAGCAAACATTCAGCAGTACAAAAAGGAGGCTGAAAAAGAAAATCGTGAGACATTAAATAAAGGAGTTTAMAACAATTAAATATGCTTCTTTTAAAGAACAGGCTGGAACAGTTCCATTGCAGTATGGGAAACYGTACTTGCAAACAGTTCTTCTTCAGTCTTTGCTTCTCTTGCACTTAAAACCAGAATTTTATGTGGACTGAGAAAACTGCCTTTGAGGGAGGAGAGGGTCAACCGATAAAGACATGAAAATTAGGATTTCAAAAATTTTCAGATCCACATTTATTGAAAAAGCTCACAGAAAATGGCAGACAATTTCAAAACAATAGAGAAAAAGAAAGCGTATGGGTGGGTGAAACAGTATCTTATTTTGAAATGTCAGATCATCAGTTCTCACATTAATCCAGTGTCAGAATGCACAGATTGGACTGGTGATTCATTAGCTGTCAGCTTTCCCAGAGCAGGTAGCCAGTGTTGCATTATGAAAAGCACAAGAGCTAAAACAGTAACAGTAACASACCTCTAAAGAGAAGTAAAAGGGGGAAGTTAGTTTCTTTGGCATCAGTTTATGTTGATAATAAACAGCCAATTTATGTTCTATTGGTAAGATCTTTACAAAGGTCTGATAAGCAATACTTCCATATAGTGCAGTTGGTTTGGTTTTTTTTATTGTTTGTTTGGGTTTTTTTGGTTTCTTTTTTTTWAAAGTTTATACTATTATCAATAGACAAGTGTTGAGTTGGTAGATAACAAATTTTTAATATTTCCTTTAAAAAAAATATTAAAAAAAAATCTGTTTTCAAAAAAGCTCTGCTGAAGCCTGTATCTACTTTATGATAGTGATAATAAACAATAGCATTTATGATAATAAACCAGAACATTACTTTTTACATATTGGTAAACCTCATTTGCTGTTCTACTGTATGGYTCACATCCAAACACTGCCTATCTTAAGCTGTCAGAGGACTCACAGCGTATAGAAGTGTGTAGCAAATCCATAAACCTAAAACTAAAAATAAGCTGTTTAAATTTTTTTTATATATAAAAAACAGCACACGTGATAATTCTTTCCATATTACATTTTTATGTTACAGCCTTCGGTGTTTTCCATAGTATACCCCCCCAAAAAAAAACATCTAATGAATTTTTGTGCAACTTACCTGTTACCCTCTTACGGATATGTGTTAACTGTTTTAGGCACTGGCTTTATCTCAATATTTGGAATCAAATCAAGAACAATTCAACCTCAAAGACAAAAAAGTTTTGGAAATTGGCGCTGGAACAGGCTTGGTTTCCATTGTGGCCTCTATCTTAGGTCAGTAAATTCATATTTCCTTTTGGATTTCTTGTGAAAGATGATCTACATCTGCCACTGTCACTTTAAGGCAATGAAGCAACAGTTGAAGTAAACTTTTTTTGTMACTGCTTTTTTTAAAATGAAAATTATTGTAAAATACTGTTTTGTTAATAAAGTAACTACCCTAGTTATTGGTGAGGGGGAWGCTGGGGAAGTTATGTAGATAAAGTTTTATATATATATATGTTCAACTACATACCTATGAATTGAAACAAATTCATGTTTTCTTTAGGCGCTTAYGTTACAGCTACTGATTTGCCTGAAGTTCTTGAAAATCTCTCATATAATATTTCAAGAAATACACAGAACATGAATATGCACAAACCTGAAGTGAGAAAACTGGTATGGGGAGAAGGCCTCAATGAAGACTTCCCTGTATCAACTTACCATTATGATTTCATACTGGCAACTGATGTTGTATACTATCATGCAGCTCTGGACCCCCTGCTAGCAACAATGGTGTATTTTTGTAAGCCAGGAACAGTATTACTATGGGCAAATAAATTCAGATTCAGTACAGACTACGAATTTTTGGAAAAACTTTGCAATATATTTAACACAACCGTTCTAGCAGAATTTCCAGAATCAAATGTCAAGCTGCTTAAAGCCACAGTAAGAGAGAATTAAAGAGAAAACTATTACTAATTTTGATTTAATGGCAGCACCTTAAATGTTTTGCAGCATTATGGTGCACCTTCTGTGCATTCATGTTTGTAAAGTTGCAGTTGTATCTGAGTTTTGCATACAAGTTACAAAAAAACTGGCAAGACAAATGATATAGCAATTAGTCTCTCGTTTATACTTATGACCTGTTTAAACAGACCAATTTCACTTCACTGAAGGAACAATGTTAGTAAAAAGGCTTTAACAGAAAGCATTGATCTTCCGGGCTGCACTGAACTTGTGTTGTTTGTAAGGTGTTTTCTTTCAGCAAGTTTCATTTATATACTCTTTCAGAAACCAATACGATTTTCAGCTTCATTATTTGTTTTTATTAATTATAAAATAATCTTTTAAAGTATCAGAGTGCACATGGTGGTTTTTTTTGATCTTCAACTTTGCACATTTATTCTGCTGTGTTTTACATTTTTAACATTATTAAACATATATGTATAGCTTTACAATACCTGATCAAGATTTAACTGTCTGGCACTTTTATACATGTATCAGCCTGTCCTGATACTCAACTTCACACGGATTTTTGAGTTTGCCTGAAATCACTCCAAAATGAAGATTTACAAGAGCACCTATGCATCAGCAATTCTGAGATACACGTTGTAACAGTTTGAGAGGTTGAATTTTTCTTAAAAAAAAATTAAATGTAAACTCTTGCAAACAATACAGGTAATGATGTCCCATTACTTTAGTCTAATAAATAAGATTTTAGCTACTCTTCAGGTAGCTTTAAGGCCTTCATACAATTGAAATTAAGATCAAACATGTTAAAATTCAGTTTACTGTAAAAAATACAGAGCTTTTACAGGTTTGCAGTTAAAAGTAACAGTTAAGAACCTAACATGCATGCAGTAAGCCTTTCCAGCCTAATTCCAAATCCTTGGTGTTGGCAGTTCTGGCACATCCATTGCCAGCAATGGGATGCACAATAAGGAAACTCCCTGATGACAGGAGTTAGGTTAACAGGTATTAAGCTCTACCCAGGTGCCTTTACTGATAAATACACACAATTTAATCATCAGCATTCAGTAATGAAAACATGCGTTCCAATAAAAAGTCAAACTTATCTTTTCATATCTTGCCCCATATAAAATCACTTTTAAGTTTACAATTGTTGGTTTTCTAGAATACACAATAATCAGGTGGATACATGACAGGAAGCCAATTTTCAGTGAAAGTTGCACAATGAGTCCATCCAAGCAACTTCATTAGCTGAAGAAGAAAAGCAAATATTAAAAAAAAAAGAGAAGCTCTAAGGTCCTATTCTTTTTAAAACCTAAATCCTTCCAACAAACACTGCATTGATATCAACATCTTATTAAAGATGGCTATTATCAGAAAGATAACAGATTGGAGAACTAGGGATCTTTGAATTAGTCCTGAAAGGGGAAAAAGAAAACCATTCTATATGCTCTACCGTCTTTCAACTCAATCCACAAAAATTTTGTCCTAGGAGTTACAGTAATTCCCATTAATTCYCCGCCTAAATTCTACTAGCAATAATTGTGATTAATAACAGTAAAAATAACAGTGGTTAAACAGCAACATAATGGGATTTTAAATACGCAGAAGATCTTTGGTTAAGTTGTCTCTACTTTCTTTACGCCCCAAAGTAAGKTCTAGAAAGTAAATCTGTTAAAAAGTGACAGTTACTCACAAACTAGCTATTCTAGAAAAAGAAAGAAGAAATCACTATTAAAAATCAAGGCCAAGCCACAAAAGCCTGGATAAAGTTAAAATGTTAAGTTTAGTGAGTTCTACAATGTAAAAGGYATCAAGAATTTTAAAAGACTTATCTCTTACTTTTAAAAGCTTACTCAGTGTGAACATGGCCCATTAATTTATCTAATACACTTTACCTGAATGCAGTTTTTCAAGTTGTCCTTCGTTGGCTTCTCTTCTGCAAGTTTTGTGGCAAACTTGAGACCTCTCCCATACATTTTATTTACCAATGCGTGCTTATAGGCAAAAGTCAAAACCTACAATGTGAAAACAAAAACAAATTAGGTATTTTAATATTTTAATCTTASAAGGCTTAATAAGTAATAACAGACTCTGTTCAGGTAGAAGTGATTTAAACAAAGTAAAACATTTACACAAGATAGCTTGCATTTTTCTTTGCAGTAAAACAGATGATTCACAGTAGTAGTCATAAACATGAACTTCCTAGAGACTATTTCTGACTTCATGAACACATTTGTCTTCAGAACATCTTATGTAACACAGATGTCACTATTCTAATTTTTTATTCATCACATTTCTAGCTTCTTTGGATTTTCATTCTCTAGAGGCAACTATATGGTATAAAAAAATAAATCAAGAACCAAGCAGGTATATCTTTGACCCACAGAAACAAAGACCCAACTGAGAGTTTTGATTCCTAGGAAGTCACAAACTTACTGCAGAAACAAGTATGAACGTACATAGTGAATGATATATATATACACACACACAGAGAGAAATGCACATAATTATAAACAAGCAATGAAGACAGGTAAGCATGAAGACAAGCCTCAGGTTTTGGGTCAGCTCCTCACTATTGGTAATTTATTAAGAAGAGGTTATAAAAAAGCCTCCTCTTGATAATACTGATTCTAAAGAGACAGCTTATAATACTTGTCAATGCTGTAACTAACATGCGCAAATGAATGTGTCTACTTAAGAGCTAATGTAAAATAAATCAGGTTTGTAACACCCAAACACTGACAGCATTCAGGGTGTTGCAAGATAGTTCATACCTTTTCACCAGTTACAGCACTAAGAATTAGTGCAATCAAGACATTGTTTCATATATTCCCTTTGGAACACTCATAGTAAATAGCTTGTTTTGTTTTGTTTTTCCGAAGAGTGACATAGCAGCAAAGTTGGTGAATATGGTGGTGTTTCTGTTGTTGGCAAAGTTTATGAAATCTCATGGTAGAGTTTGCTATTCATTTCCCCTCACTCATTACAATATTTTTCCTTTCCTCTGACAACTCCAACAAAGGTTACATTTTCCCAATGTCCACTTAAAATATCTCATTAAGAAAAGCTAACAAAAACACTTCAAGGATGTTAAGAAATAAATATTTTGCATTACAGCAAAAAAAAAAATTAAATATTTCTTAAAAATATAAACGTTAAGGAATCTGAGATCCAAATCCTGCAAGGACTGAAAACCTGCCTAATTTTAGCTGCCTGAACACTTCCACCATTGAATGTTAATCACACGCACAAGCCTTTGCAGGATCAATACTTAAAAGATTGAGCTAAAAAAAAAGAAATAACAAGCTTAATTATCAAGCAAGTAAAAGTGTAATTTTGAAGCTCTAAAGTATATGCCAAACACTCAGAGTTGCTCGTTCTTCTTCTGTCTTCAAGTACTTATTTTGTTGTGTTCAAGTATTCACTTAAGCTGTGGTAGCTTAAACACACACATATATGCAACAATGAGCATACAGCACCATTCACATACAGATTTTCCAAATATTGCTATTGGAAAAATACTTTGCATGCTGCATTCTCAATCCAATTATTTTGGATATTTTCTTAAAGCAAAACACATTAGCAAACACTTCTGAATAACTGCTCAGTGGATCCATTAGCATATTTAGTTGGTTAAACTCAACTTAAAAAAAATCCCTTCTTTAAGAGATGATAGAACCACAAAACAAAAACAAAACAAAAAAAAAAATGAAAAATGCATTGGAGCTCTCAGCAAATATAACATATCGGAGGCTAACCAGAAATAATGTCACTGCTCTATTAAGAAAGCTCTTACCTGACCCTGTAAGTTTTGAATGGTTATTGAACATCAGTGATAAAGGCAGGAGGAAAGCCACTTGACAGCATTTCTTTCGTAACAGGGCTTCCTAGAGTTTTTGTGGCAAGAAAACAAAGCATTTTACGAAACACCCTTGCTCTGGCCAAATAAAAGTTTGGGTATTTCTAAATGAGAAAAAAGTTCTCTGCTGGATCAAAAGGTTGAAAACAATGCTCCAAGAGCTCTTGATAAAAGACAATAATTTCTGTCTTAGTGCTTGGAAAAAAAAAAAACCCCAATCAACTGTATACAAGTTAAGTAAAACTACTAAAAGTTCATTCGCACTTCAGAAGTTAAGAATAATGCATGAGATGCTTTAAAATCAGAATAGATTTACAAACAAAAAGTGTTAGATACGAAATATTACTTTATAACTCGTACACATACTGGTCTTATTAAGCCTTATAATTAAAATATTGCAAGCTTTACAAGATCACAGAAGTAAAGTTTATGATTCCTTGATATGTGTAAACAAAATGTAAACTAGAGTGCTATTAAGATGTAACAGAGATAACAGCTGCTATCTGAATGTATAACAGCAGCAAATAAACCAATTTGTGGGATCTAAAAGCAGTTGCTAGAATTCATTCCTGTTCTTTCATCTAAGTATTTGATATTATTTCATAACTTCAAGAAATATAATTACATCTAGCTTTTACAGAACAAGTGATATGCCCCAGAACTTGGCCAAAGAGTGATAAACAAAGGGTAATAAGAAAAAGCAATGCGTACTTCTAGGATACTGGGAGGGAAATCACTGTTAGATACTTTATTCCCCAAGCTAGTGGCCTGTAATAGTATGCTAAGAGCCAGACCCATGAAAGTGGTTGGGTGGCCATCTTCTAATTAGCTGCCTAACTTGCCATTGGCTACATAAAGATGCATATTTAGGATAGTAAAATGCTGAAACTATCTCACCCAAGACATCTGCAGGGCTAAAGTATTTAAAAGCCTGAAAACACTCTTTAAAAAAGAACACTTTTTGAATCCAGCAACRCTAAAGTACCTAACAAAACTTCTCTGGTATCCTAATAGTGTTACCTATGAAAAGRAAAACAGACTTGTATAATTAGTTACTTCATTATTTAAACAGTTGATCAAAATGTATCTAYATTTACAAATAATTAAAATACTAGGTTAGTCAATATAATCTATAGATAACACACTCCAACTACTTGTAAGAACACTGAAGTTGTAATGTTTATTATTACCAGCAAATGATTTTTTCAGGTTCATATACATCTATGGTAACAAACTGAGGTTTCTTAGCTACGTTTGTTGACTCCTCTCTGCTCTATCAACAGGCCTATTACAAATAAAAGCAATATTCATATAAAAAAATTGACTCATCATATTTTCAAGAGAGGGAGGGGAGTTAAGTGAATCAAGTATCCAGCAACAAGTTTTTGGCAGTGACTGAATACGATCGGCTGAAGAGACAGCTGCATCTGACAGTGCAGACAGTAATATGAAAAACAATCCAGGCCAAAGATGTTTAAAAGACAAGACGGAAGGGTCTGGGCCTTGTATTTGTTTTTAAACTTATTTTTAAACATGACTTTTTGCTTATCCCCAACAGATGATTTAAAGGTTGAGGGGCATTAAATTTTACAGATGAGTCATTCACAGTAACGAACAGGCAACACCCTACTACTCTCCTGTAGCAGTTTTGTTTAAAACTGAGGATTTTGGCCTACAAATTTTAAAGCTATGTTCTAGGTAAAAGAAAAATGGCACAACTTATATTCCATTACTAAAAACCCTAAAGCACTTTCACAAATGTGTTAGCATAATCAAACAAATACTTGCTGCATAGAGCTGTCTCAACTAGAGTTTATTTGAAAAGCTTTTGTGTACACAGGGAACATAAATATTTTCTTTCATGCTTCATTTAAAATAAACCTTCAGAGACAAGTGATCTAACTAGAATAGCTGAAAGTGTGAACAAATGCACTATAAAAGTCAGCACCAGCTTCCCTACATACTTGCTACAACATGGGAGCAAGCACGATACTTCAATGGAAAACAGGCAATTCAAAGGAACTACCAAATGCCCTGTGGCACAGGTGCTACACCTGCAGAGGAGAGGTGAAACAAGTGATAGTACTTGGTTTACTAGAGGGTGAGCAGAAACGCACAGAAAAGCGRTGATGTTCCCGATTCATCTTGAAAAGGCTAAGTAAATTTTTGAAAACAAAGAGAGACTGTATTTTCTTCTATGTTGTTTTTAATTACTGACATCTGGATGAACTTTGCCTTATAGGAAGCTTAGAAGTAAAAACACTTAGAGCAACGTTTCTCTCTAAAGCCATATATATACTTGAATGATCAGTGCAGTATTCAAGTGCCTTATTTCCATCCTTTCTCACCCAGTTGTTCCATCTTTTGAGTGCCAATGCCACAAAGCCATGTCCACGTACAGGAAGAGCTCCACATTTTTGTTTCCAACATGGTGCTTTAGAATAAGCCGCCTGCCTCTTGAGGAGTCTCATGTGAAGGACATTCACACAAAGTCTATCCCTGATCCTACATCACTACTCCACTCTACCCTTCCTCCTTCCAAACCTCTTCTATTCCCCAAAAGGTGAATGAGTCATGCAAGGTTAGGTGATAGAGCCAAGACACAACACTTCATTTTATCAGTCCGGTCTAAGTCAGTCCAGAGTAGCACCACAGAAAGGCTGTTAAAGCCATAATTTCTTGTTTTCTACCAAAGTGAATTTTGCCAARCACAAGTCAGCTGGACTGAAGAACATAATCAATGCTTTTGCCCTTACCCTGGCAAAAATACTTGTTTCTTAGACAGAATCTGTTTTGAAGCCTTAAACACTACTTTACAAAATTAAGTCCTCAACATTGTTCCTAAACTCCCTATCTCAAAGGAAGCACGCTACATGGACAGTACAGTTCCCCTTRAATGGTCAAACCCCCAAATATTCCTCTAACAGTGTGTAACACAAAATTATTTGCACTAAGCTATCAATTTGTTTTTAAAAAAGCAAAATATTCCAGAAATACAACAGCATATTGCATGCAACACTGAGGTGGAGATTTATACAACTGTTTCTTCCAAACAGACAGAAGAAGCTGCAAAGGAGGAAGACCAAAGGCCACTGCAGGTATTTAAAACATTCTGTTGGCCCATCTTTAGGGCAGAAGACACTTCTTTTTATTCAAGCAGGAAGCTGAGAGCACTTTAAGCACAATCCCACTTACAAAACTTGTCAGCCATTATAAATAAAAATGAATGAATACTGATCAGACAGCTTGAACGTAAGACACCTCTGCAGTTTGGCAGCAGTGGGTGGAATGAAGGCACTGTAAAGTATTAAGTTAATTTTTGAAGAAAAGTTACAGCCCATGACACACATGTACAGCTATTCTCACAGTTTACAACACAGACAGTAGGAATATAATCGTAAATCTTTTTCTTATGCTTTTTCGTGTCAGGACATACCATAATTATGTAGTCTTAGTCATTAATAGTGACCCTTAAAAAAGCTAAATAAAGCATAATTGTATCCTCATCATCTGTTTATGATTTTGAATGACCAAAGAACATTCCATCACTGGCTGTAAACYGTAGTGCTAACAACTGAAACAGCTGGTCTGAACAGTATAATTGCTAACTACAGCCAATTCCTATGAAACTACTAAATGGACATGACACCTGTTAGTAAAGGAAATGAAATAATATGAACAGCAGCAAGCATGAAACTCCTAGGAAGCAATAAATCTCCAAATCGGTTATCAGGGAAAAATCATTAGTGCGCTTTACTATCTCCTTTCAAAGCAAAATTCTCAATCCTATCAAGGCCCAAGTCACATTACTCTCACTCCTCATCCCTTTCAAACAGTTTCCGGAAAAAGAAAACCTCAAAGTATAAAGTGAACAATTAAAAGTCTCAGTTCCAATAATCATATGAAAGCTTTAAGTAGCAGCATGTATTTCTTTCCCCTCCAACTTTTTTTTTTTTTTTTTTTTTTTTTTATCTATAGGTACTGCTGGGATTAGAATTACTGAACAGTACCACGGGAGAGATGAGAGGATACATCCATCATGTGATCTTTAGACACATTAAATTGATGGCTAGCAAAACTAACACTACATCATTTCTGACCAACATACATGCTCCTAGATCACAGAAGGCATGAAGAAAACCACCACAGACACTGGTGAGCTACATAAACTACTCACCAAGCAGTCACTGAATCACAAAATGGTTGAAGGTGGAAGGGAGCTCTGGAGATCATCTAGTCCAACCCCCCTGCTCAAAGCAGGGCCACCTATATCAGGTTGMTCTGGATCATGTCCGATTAAGTTTTGACTACCTCCAAGGACTGAGACTTCACCTCTCCAAGCAACCCATTGTAGCATTTGATCACCCTCACAGTAAAAAAAACCCAAACACTGCCCCCCCGCCCCCCCAAACCAACATAGAAAAACCAAACCCCAACTTTTTCTTAAGTAGAAGTTCCTGTGTTTTAATCTGTGCCCACTGCCTCTTGTCCTGTCACTGGGAAGCACTRGAAAGAGCCTGGCTCCATCTTCTTTACTCCTCCCATCATATATCTATACATGGACAAAATCTCCTTGAACTTTCTCTTCTCCAGAGTGAACAGTCTAAGCCTCTCCTCATACGACAGATGCTCCAGTCCCTTAATCATCTTTGTGGCCCTCATAATACTCCTTATATTAGTAATCGTAACTGTACTGATACAGGGCAATTGTCCAGCAGTAAGAGAACACAGAAGATAAACTGTATGTGGGCCAGGCAGGGCTGAGTAAGTGAGGCTATGTATGGGTACAGGGCAGAAAGGCTGTAGAAAAGCACAGAACAAAGATGTACCCCAGGGGTCATTAGGATGTACTATGACAGGCTCATTTTCTACATTTTCAGAAGCCACCCATTTAAAATACCCAGAGCACTCTAGAATGTTTCTGGGCTAAAAGTATCTTCAATATACTGGTTTTGGCTGGGGTAGAGTTAATTTTCTTCATAGTAGCTAGTATGGGGCTGTGTTTTGGATTTGTGCTGGAAACAATGTTGCTAACACAGGGATGTTTTAGCTGTTGCTGAGCAGTGCTTACACAGGGTCAAGGCCTTTTCTGCTTCTCACACCACCCCACCAGCGAGGAGGCTGGGGGTGCACAAGAAGTTGGGAGGGGACACAGCCAGGACAGCTGACCCCAACTCATCAAAGGGACGTTCCATACCATRTGAYGTCATGCTCAGCATATAAAGCCGGGGGAAGAAGAAGGAAGGGGGGACGTTTGGAGTGATGGCGTTTGTCTTCCCAAGTCACCGTTACACRTGATGGAGCCCTGCTTTCCTGGAGGTGGCTGAACACCTGCCTGCCCATGGGAAGTACTGAATTAATTCCTTGTTTTGCTTTGCTTGCACACACAGCTTTTGCTTTACCTATTAAACTGTCTTTATCTCAACCCACGAGTTGTCTCTCTTCTATGTTTCCAATTCTCTTTCCCATCCCACTGTGGGGGAATGAGCAAGTGGCTGCGTAGGGCTCATGACAGTCAATCAGTTTAGATTTCAATTTGACTAGTAAAACCAAGAGGGAAAAGCAGACAAACATACTGCATAAACAGGATGGAAGTTATTTCCATATGAAATGCTACAAAAATCTAAAAAGTTTTGTTGGCCTTTCAGTACCAATTTAATGATACAGAAGCATCAATTTGCAGAGCAAAACCTGAATATGCACTTCAGACAAATCCATGGTTAAGGCAGTCCAAGAGACAGGTTCAATCCCTAATCTGTGCGATTCAGATCAGTTTTACTCATTCCAGGCCCAGAGCACACGGCTCAAGAGTGCCAGGAATCAGTATCTGTCTTGGAAAAAACCTCATAACAGAGATTGATAAACTCCCAACAAGATGTCTATATTGGCATTTTTTCCACTGAGATTATTCCCATCAGCTTCAAAAAAATCAAAAGACAGAAGTAAATCAGGGGTCACYATACTGGAACACAGTACTATATTTACAAATAGAGAGCAAAAAAATCATGTGCCAGACAATATGATTAAAGYACAAAATCTCCTACCACAGGATATTATAATCAGTTAAAGATTAGAAGAGGAATGCTGAAAAGATGTAGGTGTACAAGAATATATACATTAAAAGAAGTGAGGGTAACCATCATCTACCTTCTTGTTCAGGCCTCCAGCTAAAGCACAAGTTCTTACTSGGAAGATTATTTACTGTCAAGGAAATTAAGCAATTTTTTTAACATCAAAGTTTTTCTTTTGTAACTATCTGAAATGCTTTGGCAATTTAACTGAATTATAAACAAATACATTGGTCACTTCATCTTCCATTAAAACACAGCCATATGCAAGAGCTAAGTACAGCAACTAATTGATATTTAACTCAACAGTTAAACATACAAAGTCATAAACTCTGTAAATTAAAAGCTACATAACTAATCACCTACAATGGATTTTTTTTTCTTCTGGAATAGCTGTCTTGAATGAAGCAGACAAAAACTTAAATCTTAGGATTAGGAACCTTGAAGTGACAGGGAAATCTGTGCTAATAAATATGTATGTGTAATTATTTCCAAGGGTTTCTTCCTTTACCTCTACAGATATTACTGACAGCAAAACACAAAACTTCTCTTGTCCATAGTGTAGAAGAGGCTACAGAATGCAGGACTGAACAGAGTAGGGATGCTGCACACTTCTGTGTGTGTACAGCTAGAACAGCGCAGAGATTAATCAAAAATATTCCCTGAAAGGTACAGAAAGAAGCAATTCAATAAAGCAAGCAGCTTTTCCATTCAAATCTGGTACTGTTCTATACCCTTCCCTTAAGCTCTACATTCACATGCACAGAGATTGGCTTACCATGGATTTGGCAGGCTTGGCAAAACCCCTGTGGAAAAAGGTCATTAAGGAAGTATAACATATGGGGACAGCATGAAAAAGTAGAAGGGAGGAATGTATGAGGCTGTGCACACAAAGGCAGTGCATAATTCCAGGAGAAACCATCAAAAAAACCGAACATGCAAAAGAAAAAATCTGCTCTGCTCTCTTACCTTGCTGTCAAAAAGATCAGTCCATTTTGTTGTTTCCCAGAATGTCTCCGTCAAAGCTTCTGAGCAGCTCTCATGATCCTCATCTTTGCCTTCTGCATCACTGGAAGCAGCCCCTTCTTGGGCCTGCAGATGAAGAAGCTGGTCAGCCAGTGCACTTCCTTTTCGACAAAGTGCATCCACTAAAGTAGTCTTCTGTTTTTCCATTTCACTAGAAAAAAAACAGCATGAAAAATATTAAGGACTTTTTGCAGATACCTCACTAAGAACAGAATCAGTGCTGTCYTGAGTTTAATCTAAAAAGTTTACGGCAGTTAGTACACACAAAATGAAAATAAGCACAAAGATAAYTTTTAAAGCATAGCTATTTACTATAAATTTAACTAATTGTAAAAAATTACCTAGAGACACTATGCATTAACCAAGCTCAATCACTCTTTTAAGTCTGAAATGCCTCTGATGTCTTAAGGCAAGGACAACTCAGGATTCTAAAACTGAATAAGCCAGCATCTAGAAATACAGCTTCACAGTTGTTGGCATTATAAACAGAGACAACCAAATCCACCACTAACATAAGCAGATACAATTCTGCTGACTTCAAAGGAATTGCACCCATTTAAAGCACCACCGAATTTGGTGTCCAATTTCAGATGTTAGATTCAACCACATGAYCTAATGGGTCAACTTACTAAGAAATGTTTAGAATGAAGTTTATTACGTCATAAATTTGCTTTTATATCAGCAATTGTAGAATTATACACAAAWATTCAGGATAGCTAGAACAGACAGACTAGCTTTACAATTGAAATCTGGTATTTTATCTAAAATAATCAACAAACATGCATCTCCCATTTTAAGGGCCTAATCTTCAAATATGCTGCTCTATTTGCAACTAAAACAGCACCACACCACACACTGCGAAATCCGCCAGTTATTCTCCAGACTAGGGTGTCACCTTCAAAATACTGTCTTCCTAAGGATATATACTGGTAATTCAGAGGAACAATCTAAAACTAAAGAAAAAAAAACCGGTCTCGAAAATACTCTGAAGCACAAGTATGGTCATAATGCTTTTCACAAATGAAATCTTTTGCAAGCAGTTACTTCTTAGACTGGTCAATTTTGTCTTSAAACATAGATCCAAAACATTGCAAAGTATTACGAAGGCAGGTAACATTCAAAACACACACCTCTATATCAATATTCCCTCTGATCAATAGTCCCTCTGATCTGAGATAAAGCTCGATACAAAAACCTAATACCCCACTTTTCTGACACATTTAAATCCTGAAAGCAATCCACTTGTTTATTTTATTTAATATTTCTAAGTAAAAGTTTGCAGGTTTCAGTGTTCCTGCATTCTGGAGATATAATAAGAGAACAAAATAATTTTGCAGTCAAGTTTGAAATTACCTGTGCCCCAAAAAATGACACAAGTTATTCAAAAAGGTTATAGTCATTCCATTTCTTATAAGCAGAGACAAAGTACATAGATTACAGAAATAGGATGCAAGAAAATTATTTACTGGGTAGGTACTTTTTTATAGTAGTTGCATCAGGCCTGGGATCAGTCTTCATGGCAAAATATACTGCTAATGCTGTCTGATCAATATGAGAGATTACAGTATTTGCAGCTTCAACAATTTCATCAAGTCTTTTCATTCGTTCCTAAAAGAAGAATAAAAAAAGGTGTTTAGCACCATGAAATCACTCTATTTGATTGTTGATTCTACTAACACTAGGATAATTGCAAAGGTATGCAGAAATAACATTAGATGTTCTTTTCTCCACTTTCTCCAATTTTCGATTTAAAAAACACGGTAAGTCTGCATTATCAATATTTCCCACATACGTAGTCCATTTCACTGAAAACAAACTGTAAAATAGGAGGTGGGTATATGCAAAATGCAGAGTTTACAGAARGAAAACCACCTTTCAGTACAAATTAATCCTCTTAAATAATGGTAGCAGTTACTAATTTCAGAAATAAATATAAAATCAGAATCAAATAGAAAAATATTCAAGCTACTGACATATACACAAAGCTGTTTATCTTCAAGATAAACAAAAGAAGCAAACATACGTAAACTTTTCTGTTCACAGTTCTCATTTTGARGACAATGACAGATGGTGGATTTAGCTGTATCATTTCAAGGGGTTACTGTCCTCAGTTGTCTGAGCAATTCTGCTAGAAGAAATTACCAATCCAGTAGAGCAGCAGAATARGATGTGTGTTTGTCCCAGTAACCACCATTTAGAATAATACTGTTGTAGCCTAAAGCAGTAAGGAAACTTACAGTGTGTTTAACTTAAAAGGAGTAAATGATAAACAAACATACTATAGGTATGCATACTTACTTTCATTCTGCTATGGGATTAAGTAAATCACAGTCAGTTACGGAGGCAGCTGTCAATCTAATTAGGAATTTCTGCTTTATAGTACTGCGTATAGCTATGGCAGTCACTTCAAGACTATGTATGAAGCAAGATTCAGTTGTTTAGGCTACATGGATGTATTGAGACAAATCAAGTTTAAAAAGTATTAAATAACCTTTTCAGAATCCAGCTGATGAAGTCTTGCAACATACAATGGAAGATGATTAGGAAATGCTTCTTTCAACTCATTATACATGTCCGTGGTATCCAGCCTAGAAGAGAGGAGGTCATAGCATGAAAGTACAGATTCTGGATATTTTTTTGTACAGCTGCTTCAAGCTTGTGTAGTTATGACAGCAGACATACTTGGTCATCCACTGTATTTTTAGATCTCTTAAAGCTTCAGCAAATTCTTCTTTTACATCTTTTTCTTTTTCCTGTTCTCTTTCTTTCTCTTTGCTGCCATTTTTACTCTTTGATGGTGATGGTATCAGATGATAGTGAACAGTAAGGACATCCTGGAGGTGGGAGAAGAGACACATACTGAGAGGGATATAGTACACTTTTTTCTGATGCTATATAAAAGCTAAATCATAGCAAGCAACTACTCTGAGCTACACACACACCGAGTAAGGATTCTGAGAGCAAAGGCATTAGTCATTAAGAAATCAGGAACTGCTTTAACTTTTTATTTTAAGCAAYGCAAGGATGTAAATATTAAAACAGCACACTGGATGTAGGACAAGAAAGTCTAAAATTTAGCAAGTTTGACTTTTTTTATTCATATAATTTAACATAATATTAGTTAGGGAATCAGAAGGGTGGGGGTTTTTATTTGTTTATAAAAAAGCAAATAACTTGGTTAAAAGGCAAAGAAAAAACAGTTAGAGATCCTATCCCACAAATCTGGCAATAAACAAATGAATAAAGATGACTGAATTCTAAAAAATAATACCACAGTAGCATAAACATGAATCATGCCATAGGATACACAAGTTACTCCTCCTGAGACAATATTTCTTCCATGTGCCTACTGAACTAGCTGATGCATTCTCAGTCAACTGTTTTCCAGTTTGCTGCTACAGACTTTCCAGTTTCACCTATTATCTGTRCTCAAACTAAGTAGATGCAACAGCAAGATTTTTTTTAAACCCTATATGCTAGCATAGAAATATCACTATAGTTTGAGTTCATGCTACACTAGTCAACTATTACCATGAGAAAATCAGCTACAGCTATTTAAAAGGAAAATCCTAACTGATCTTAGACCATGTTCCGAAGTTCATTTCCTAAGATGATTTACACATAAACTTGCAAATAAGCCAGCATTAGATTTCAGTCATTGCTTCTAAAACATTACAATTTTGTTGGTTTTGGTTTTAACGTTGCAATTTTAAAAAAAGCCTCTCCCCAAACAGTGAGGGCATGTGTCRCATTATTTCACATATAGGATATTTTGCAGAGAAGATCACTCAGATACCATTAGTCTGTTGCAATATTGTCCAAAATACTGTGTTGCATGCTCAATTGCTGTGGTAATTTAATTATTCATACCAATTATTCCAAAATACATTTGTGGGAATATGCTTCCCATAAACCAGGTCAGTGTTGCGTAATGAAATGAAATCTTGTGCACAAGATGGAGTTATTTYAGGTTACTTAAATAGTGAGTAAAAAGGTGACTATTAAAAACTGCTATGCATAACCCTGAAATAATGGACTTAACACTACACTTCTGAAACTATTCAAGAACATTGATGCAGAACAATTTTACTTAAACTGATAGTTCAAACAGACCAGCAGCTTGCTATGGGTTACTGAAAACAATACTGGTTAGAGAAAGTGACATCAATATTCCCTTAAAGCAAATTTTCCAGCTACTTAATAGGTAATCGCAGATGAACCACAAAATTGACATTTACATATTTTTTTTTAAACCTAGTTTAGATCACTAATCTACATTAAAGTGTAGCTTTCACAGGAACTATCCTGCGCACGTGCATTTCAAGTATGAAGTGCATGACCAGGCAGTACACCTAAATAAGACTTCAGCAAGACCTAGGCCAGAACATGACAAAAATAGGTCATGGAGGCAAGCACATGTAGTGGAGGATACGGAAGTCAGGAACATGGCATGGGGCTGGTTAAGGTAATTAGAACGGCAGAAAGCAACAGTGTAGTTCATTAAAGCAAACCAAACATTTTAAGATGTCTAAGAAGTTAGTTCAGTACAAAATCTGAATCAGTAGTTCAGTGCTTTTTAAGAGACGTCCTCTAYTGAGACTAATACTTTCCTAACAAAGAAACCTGCTTTCCTAGAAATATTCTTCTAATATTTCAGGATTTCCTTCTTGAAAGTCCTCTTTGATCTTACTTGGCAACGTATGTTTAGAGCTATGTATCTAAATGGCCTCTGCATTCTCAAGCCTTGTCTATATGGGAAGGCTCCACTACTCTGGTTTAAGTTTCAAACCAAGTATAATTAGATTAACAAAATCCCACTTATGTGGATGAACACTTTCATTTAAGAGACTAATTCTATGTAGCTAAACCATCAACAGTAACATGTCATCACCCCATTGTCTCAGCTAGGTACTTTTGGTCTCATGAGATTCTGAAAGCATTACAAGCTACGACCATTGAAAGGAAAACAATGAACTTCAGACCTAGCACTCTCCTTTTTCAAAACAGAAAAAGAGGCGCACTCTTCTCTATAGACATCAAACATTTCATGGGATAAATAAGGTTCAGGTGCTTATCAAATTTAACTGAACTATCACAAGACCATAAAATGGACTGAAGGCTTCTTTCTTTTCTCTATTGTGTCTGTAAATACTAGTGTCATTTATAAAACTTATACATGTTTTTATAACCCCCTAGATACCAGAAGATCCCAGAATGACACTGTCATTGCCATTACAGAAATATTAATCAATAGAGATTAAGAAAGGCAACTCTTCACAATTCAGCGCTTTAATCTGTTTTCTTATTCAAATTTCACTCTAAGTGTTCCACAGCAACAGAAGTGCTAGAGCAGTGTACTAGATTTGATTTTATATACACCTATAAAAAGATCTAGAGCTACAGACAGAGGAAAGCAGCGAGCAAGCATATTATCCATTGAAAAAATGACTTTAAGGAAACTTTCAAATTAATGAGAAAGCTGCCCTTTTTTATCCTCTAAAAAAAGTTAAGCAATGTTAAAAACTTCGGAAGCATAGGATATGCACTTTGGTCAGTGTACTCTGTGCAGTTTGATAAAGCCTCTGAGTTTACTTTTAACTAGAACTACAAACTGCATACATAAACAAGCACAAAACAGTCACCTCTTAAAAGAGCTTAATTAACAGTTAATTTTGTTTAAAGATTTAAATTTACATTTTTTCCCGATGATTCAACATCTGGTACTTTATGTGGAAAAGATGTAAGAACTACTGTTAYTTGACTTTAAAGCATTCACAGCAAAACTAACCAGAGGAAAAAGCTCCTTGAAGGAACACATCTCAGGTCTCATTTTCCATTTAATAAATACCAGGTACATCTGCATACACACAGACTTGAATGTGCATATGGAATTTGTATTTACTTTAAGATGCATACAATTTGTGCAACGTTGCTTATTTTTACACTAAGACTCTTATTTAATTGAAAATGAATGAAGTTTCAAGTTACCAGCCAGACTTACACAAAATTAAATCAGACATGTACTTCATCCTATTTTTGAAGGCCTCCTGATTAAACAGGGATAGTGTCTTAATGCTCAAAGGAAGTCATCCTTTTACGTTTGACTTCACGATGGTATTTATTAGTCTTCCACTAGAACTTATCAGTATATGCATAATGCATTTCTTGCTTCAAAMTGGAGGAAAGGATGGCAGAGTAGGAAGAAAGATGTAGAAATTTTCTATCCCTTAGCTAGTTGGTACATATTGCTGTTCAAAAGCTGCACTATGTAAAACAACAAAAAAATTCTTCTTACAGACCAGAAAGTCAATGATCTGTTTTCATTCTATGTTCAGGACAAAACTTGGAGACAAGGGGAAAAAGAAAAATCAGATTCTAACTGCGTTACAAAAGTTAGGTTGTGAAAGAAGAAAGGTACATAGAATTAATTTGTTTTTCCACATGGTTGTTTAGGACATCCCTCCCCATCAGAGAACAAGGGCACTTCTAAGGGTACATCRGCTTCCCAAGCCACGACAGTAGGGCACTCTCTGCTTCAGTGGGGATCAGTTCAAAGGAAAAACACCACTGAATTCTGAACTTCATAAATATCACAGGTTCAGTAGTCAGAGAGAAAGGGTATATATATATATAATTTTTTTTTTAAGTCCAGACACACTGAAGACATGAAGACATTAAGTAAAAACCCATGCCCAAGAGTTGTTTTGGATTTTGTTTTGGGTTTGGGTTTTTTTTTTTTAGATAAAATTAAGTTCCCCAGAGTAGCTCTTTGAGCCGAAAATTATGGATTAGGCATATGGTTCTGCTGTATGTGTCTCACAAAACAGACACCTGCTTATTCTGTGGAAAGAAYCCATTGACATTTTTGTCCAGTTATAAAAGAATTAACTAGCTTCTTTGGAAAATTAGGCTGCTATTTCCTGGCATAACCTCAAACTGCTTTCATGCAAAATAGAGAAGCTGTTGAAGTATGGGCTGGATGAGCAGTGAGGTAGATTGAAACCTGCTGAATGGCTGGACGGGTGGTGATCAGCAACACACAGCTGGAGGCCAATAACTACCGGTGTACCCCAGGGCTCAATACTGGACCGAATCCTGTTCAACATCTTCATTAACGATCTGGATGATGGGGCAGAGTGCACCCTCAGCAAGTTTGCAGATGACACCAGTGCGCCCTCAGCAAGTTTGCAGATGACACCAAACTGGGAGGAATGGCCGATACAGCAGAGGGTCATGCTGCCATCCAGAGGGACCTTAACAGACTGCAGAAATGGGCTGTCAGGAACCTCATGAAGTTCAACAAGGAGAACTGCAGAGCCTTGCACCTGGAGAAGAATAAACCCATGCACAAGTACATGCTGGGGGGCCACCCAGCTGGAAAGCAGCTTGGCAGAAAAGGACCTGGGGGTCCTGATGGACACCAGCTGGAACGTAAGCCAGCAATGCACCCTTGCAGCAAAGAGGGCTAATGCTATCCTGGGCTGCATTAGACATACTACCAGTAGGTTGAGRGAAAGGATCCTCCTCCTCTACTCTGCACTGGTGAGGCCACACCTGAAGTACTGTGTCCAGTTCTGGGCTCCCCAGTACAAGACACATGGACATACTSGAGAGAGTCCACTGAAGGGCCAGCAAGATGACRGACTGGAGCATCTCTCCTGTGAGGAAAGGCTGAGAAAGCTAGGACTGTTCAGCCTAGAGAAGGCATTTGGGGGGTGGAGGGGTGGGAGGCATTTGGGGATTGATCTCTGTCTGTGTAAATATCTGTAGGGAGGGTGTAAAGAGAAATCCACACTCTTTTCAGTAGTGTACAGTGACAGGACAAGAGGCAATGGCCACAAAGACACACAGGAGGTTCCCTCTGGACATCAGGAAATACTTTTTCACAGTGGGTGTGACTGAACACTGGGCACAGGTTGCCCAGAGAGGCTGTGTAGTCTCCACCCTTGGAGATATTCTAAAGCTGTCTGGGCATGGTCCTGGGAAAGTAGCTGTAGGAGGCCCTGCTCGAGCTGGAGGTTTAGACCAGATGACCTCCAGAGAGGCCCCTTCCAGCCTCAGCCATTCTGCGATTCTGTGAAAATAAAAGTACTTTCAAACAAAAAGAAATGCCCACCCTGGATTTCTCACAGTGTCATGCACATAGGTGCAAGCTAACAAGTTCCCTTCCTCCTCAACGAAAAAAAGAAATTTTAAAAAAAAAAAGCTTTCCACAGACTAGTCATTGGTATGAGAGAAAAAACACACACATAAAATAAAAATAGGACTTGTAAATTAACACTCCTAATCCCACAAGAAGGCCTGGTCTTGTTTCCGAAAAATATGAAAAAAAATCTACACATACGTTTTTGACCGACTGGGTCAAAAAAGAATTATATAAACATGTTTTCCATGCTGGAAAACATCTTAACTGCATGTAAACTTATCACCTGGCAGGGTAAATATTCAAAACTTGTAAACTAGAAAGCCTTCAGAGTTGCATTCTCAGAAAAATATATGCATTAATGCAGCTCTTATGGATCAATGCTCTGAAATACAGTGTTCTATTTATTTGCTGCTAGTATGCTGATGCTTCTTAATAGGTGGAAGTATCAAGAACAACAGTTTTTATTTTGGCTTGGGTGGGTATACTGCTCAGATCTGAACACAAATCTCTGCTCTAAAAACAAAATTAAAAACCAGAACATGCAACATCTTGGACCTGTTTAATAGGTTTTGTTATGCAAATTAAATTATGGTTAGAGTTAGAGTTTAACTCCCTTGTTAGAGATTCACTTAGTGAAGATTTTATACCCTATTCATCAGGAAGCCGTGCATTCACATGGGATTTTAAATCACCTTTCTGAAAGTGATCTGCATAATTTTCAGATGCAGTATGAAAATAAAATTGCAGCAACATGTATTAAAATCCTTCTTGTAAAGCCTAATCACATTCCAACACAGTTATTACACCAAGACCAGRGTAAGTTAGCAGGCTCAGTTACCAGCTCACTGTTAACAAAGTAGCAGGTTACRGCAATAAACTGTGTTATTCATGATTCTCATGTCTTATCTATGATTCTATTTCTAACAAGAATCCTGACTAATTTGCATGTCACTCCAGAACACAGTACCTTGAAAACAGTACTATAAATAGCCTTGCAACTTAACAACAAAACAAGAGAAAAAAAAAAAAAACAGTAGCCTTACAAAGGTAGCCCATTAAAATAAATATNGACTGGAGCATCTCTCCTGTGAGGAAAGGCTGAGAAAGCTAGGACTGTTCAGCCTAGAGAAGGCATTTGGGGGGTGGAGGGGTGGGAGGCATTTGGGGATTGATCTCTGTCTGTGTAAATATCTGTAGGGAGGGTGTAAAGAGAAATCCACACTCTTTTCAGTAGTGTACAGTGACAGGACAAGAGGCAATGGCCACAAAGACACACAGGAGGTTCCCTCTGGACATCAGGAAATACTTTTTCACAGTGGGTGTGACTGAACACTGGGCACAGGTTGCCCAGAGAGGCTGTGTAGTCTCCACCCTTGGAGATATTCTAAAGCTGTCTGGGCATGGTCCTGGGAAAGTAGCTGTAGGAGGCCCTGCTCGAGCTGGAGGTTTAGACCAGATGACCTCCAGAGAGGCCCCTTCCAGCCTCAGCCATTCTGCGATTCTGTGAAAATAAAAGTACTTTCAAACAAAAAGAAATGCCCACCCTGGATTTCTCACAGTGTCATGCACATAGGTGCAAGCTAACAAGTTCCCTTCCTCCTCAACGAAAAAAAGAAATTTTAAAAAAAAAAAGCTTTCCACAGACTAGTCATTGGTATGAGAGAAAAAACACACACATAAAATAAAAATAGGACTTGTAAATTAACACTCCTAATCCCACAAGAAGGCCTGGTCTTGTTTCCGAAAAATATGAAAAAAATCTACACATACGTTTTTGACCGACTGGGTCAAAAAAGAATTATATAAACATGTTTTCCATGCTGGAAAACATCTTAACTGCATGTAAACTTATCACCTGGCAGGGTAAATATTCAAAACTTGTAAACTAGAAAGCCTTCAGAGTTGCATTCTCAGAAAAATATATGCATTAATGCAGCTCTTATGGATCAATGCTCTGAAATACAGTGTTCTATTTATTTGCTGCTAGTATGCTGATGCTTCTTAATAGGTGGAAGTATCAAGAACAACAGTTTTTATTTTGGCTTGGGTGGGTATACTGCTCAGATCTGAACACAAATCTCTGCTCTAAAAACAAAATTAAAAACCAGAACATGCAACATCTTGGACCTGTTTAATAGGTTTTGTTATGCAAATTAAATTATGGTTAGAGTTAGAGTTTAACTCCCTTGTTAGAGATTCACTTAGTGAAGATTTTATACCCTATTCATCAGGAAGCCGTGCATTCACATGGGATTTTAAATCACCTTTCTGAAAGTGATCTGCATAATTTTCAGATGCAGTATGAAAATAAAATTGCAGCAACATGTATTAAAATCCTTCTTGTAAAGCCTAATCACATTCCAACACAGTTATTACACCAAGACCAGRGTAAGTTAGCAGGCTCAGTTACCAGCTCACTGTTAACAAAGTAGCAGGTTACGGCAATAAACTGTGTTATTCATGATTCTCATGTCTTATCTATGATTCTATTTCTAACAAGAATCCTGACTAATTTGCATGTCACTCCAGAACACAGTACCTTGAAAACAGTACTATAAATAGCCTTGCAACTTAACAACAAAACAAGAGAAAAAAAAAAAAAACAGTAGCCTTACAAAGGTAGCCCATTAAAATAAATATTTTTTTTTTTTTATAAAGGCTGTTTCAGTCTCAGACTGCTTGTAGAATATTGTATTAAGCTAATGTAAAAATATGAGAAAGCACAATATTAAACCCTGCTATGTTAAAAGTCACTCATTCCCTACCTGAGTTATCTTATACATGCTCCAAAATTATTTCTGTAAATTCTACCACCTGTTACATCACTGTATAAACTCTAGCCTATAACGAGTTATATTCAATTTCAGTAGAGTCATGAATTGAGAGACTTTTCAATCAAGTCCTTTCCTCCTAAGAAAAAACTGCTTGCTACAGTATGGTTTTTTTTTCACAACTGTAATGAAGTCAGCTCTTGATTCAGTAAACTTGGTGTACAGTTAGATACTCAATTCTACATCAATGTTAGGTTCGTATTCAGTTCTCAGTTTGCAGACAGAATAGAATAGGCAGAAACACTTGCCACAGAAAATCTTGACCACAAACACTGAAGATTCATGAGTATTTAATAAAAAGAAAAATCACAGACCACTAATCACCACATGCATTTTTACAGCACTTGTTGCAGAAGTATCCAGATGCTCACATGCCTCTCAGCTTTGTATTACAGTAGTGTTTTGTCATTCTACCAGTAGACATACTTAAGGTGCTGAAGTAAGTAACTCAGGACTAAGGAGGCAGATGAGGGAGACAAATTAAAAACCAATACTGGTAGACAAATTCTTTAAGTCATATGCAAAAAGACTTAAGTATATCTTTTTCAAAAACTAACATTCAGTACCTTTTTAAATTTTCCTTGTCGCTTTGCTGCAGACTGCCCCTGGGAGTTAGAATAACATACTGTAAGAAAACATGCACACACCACACAGGATGGAGACACCTTCTCTGTACAATTATGGTTATACTTTCAACCTACAGTTTTTTAAACTTGTAGAGAGTCACATCTATGATCAAACACGCTCTTAAAGCATGCCCTTTCAGGTTTTTAAAATTAATAAAACAACGCATTATTGTGTTACAGTCCATTATTCCTGTAAGACTAGCAAGTGTTGTTAACCACTTAGCTTAAATTAATAGATTACAGAAGTTTGTCTCCTTGTACATACTTAGGTTCACTAAAGGCAGCAGAAAGTATCTGATGCTATCTGATACCATCGTTTTTCTGGTGAAATATGACCAGAATGGTAATGCCTTAGACTATGACATGAGACACGCGAATTTCTCTCCGTGTAAGCTCTTAAGTATTATTCATCACATGAAATTTGACAGGCAATACCTACCTACCTTCTACTTCCCATCACAGAAATCACTGTATATAACCACTTAGTCTGGTTTTAAAATAAGATAGATGAGGATTACAACCAATAGTTCGAGGAAGTGCAGAATTCAAGTTAGGGACACTATACTACACTACTGTAATGGATTTACCATGGATTTCATAAAAGTATACTTGCAAMCTTGCAATCACAGAGAAATATAAAACTAAGTATTTTAGAGTTCTTAGTTACTGGCTTTTTCCTCACTGATACATAAATTCTCCTGACAGACATTATCTAACCTACAGTTATATGCAATCTGCCCTCAAAGTACCACCTACAACCAAATCAGTTTGAATAAACTAAACTTTTCTATTCAACAAGATCTAAAGGTATGTGCCTACCTAATCACAGAAACTTATTTTCTATGAAAACATACTCTAATTTTATACATGTTGTTCAGCCACATCTAGTGATATATGGACACAGATGAACTACCTCTAGATACTAACAATCACCAGGATTGATTCAAATTTATTCTCAGCTTTGCCATCTATTTAAAAATAGCTAACAGTATCTCCTAAATACCTTAGCTCCAGACACACACARGAGTGATCTGGTTACTATAATCACTGTTGCACTACAGATTCATACAAGTTAGAAACCAGTTTTTACAGGATGCTGCATTATGAGCAAAAAAACCCTACAGCTTTTTTCTAGCATCACAGACAGAGATCTTACATCATTCTGTTGGAACATACAGTCATATTAGTGGTTGATAACATCAGTGTGCAGCAGGTAAGAATATCTGCTTATGCTTTTGAGTCAGCAAAATTCCTACTACTTTGTAACAGTAACATGTAGGTGTTAAGAAAGCACCTATTTTTGCTGAAAATTGTATGCATGCAAGCAAGAGTATAGCTGCTTATTAGAGAACCAACATGCACAAACCACAATATATATGCACATAATTTTCATTCAAAAATTATACTAAGCTAGGCAATTACACAAAATCACTGTTAAAGGCTCCACACCAACAAAAAAGCAGTTGCTTCTAGAAATACAAGGATTCAGAGCAAGATAATTAGAATTCAAAATTTAGAAAATGCAATTAAATTTGAAATTATATGACGAAAATAAAAATAGAACTACTTAGAAGTTACTTTGACTTTATAATGAAACAACCGCTTCTAAAATGTGTTATGTTACTAAACCTAGTACTCTTTAAAGCACTAAAACCATGAAATACAGCACTTCCTGGTATGCCATTTACTCGCTTCAAAAGTTTCAGAAAAAGAAGCCAACATCCATTTCAAATACTCACAGCTTTCTTTCCAAGTTCTGTTTTAGACAATGTAAGAGCTCCTGCAAGATAACATCCTGGTCCTGCTCCTTTAGGTATTCTATTCAAAGAAAGAAAGTTCAATGTTAAAACCAGGTTCATTAATGTTCCATGGGGACCACAATAAAGAATCCAAACAGTTAAAGAGCAACACAAGAGGAATTACCAAGCCTAACAGGTAGACACTATCAAAGTATCATTTTAGTTAGGTGCAGAGGCAGCTGGTTAGATGTACATGAGAAAAACAGGACTTCAGTAACTTACTTGTCATCAGGCAGAGATGTAACAAAGAATGGCTGACTGTGTTTTGGTGGTAATGTCAAACTGTTGGATTTCTTCTTCCCTAAGAGAGCAAGGCTATGGTTTTCATAAATATCTAAGCTCAAGGTACTAGACAACCTGTGAGAAACAATAAATGGAAGGTCTTTGATGCGATCCAGCTCACTGTTCTGTTCGTGACGAATTTGTAACCGAATAGTGTAATCTCCTTTTTCCAGTTTCACAGAATACTGAAAGAAAGAAGTTCTCATAAATGTCAAGATTAAATAATTTACCATTCACAAAGAAACCCAGAAATAAGACTGTCATGTTCTTCTTGATCCATATAGCTCTAGCCATTTAAAATATGCTAGATTGCTTAATTTTGGAGTCTCCTGAAAACAGAGTGCTTTCAAGACTTGATAGCAGCCAGAACACRTTTTGGATTGACTGAAAAAAAATTAAGTTTTCAGACCACAAAATAGGCTGACATAATTTGTTCCTATTCTAACACTGTATTAGCTGCTCAAATAATAATCAGAATTCTTGCTAAACTTTCAGTTCAAAACCTCTAGCAGGTTTGCCTCGATACACTTTTAGTTTACTATGTAATGTGAGTGCTCTGTGGTTTAGATCACAGGATAACTTCTACTGTCTCAAACATTGTACCAGCTTTCACACTGAGGGACCCAGTATTCCTGTGAGATTTAAGGTTGCAGTTTAAAGAGCTGACAGACTCTTTGCCCTTAGCTTTCTATATATTCAGTGAGGAATATGCAGGTAACATCATGTCCATTCATTAAAAACCAAAAAARCTCCCCCACAAAAAAAACCACAAAAAACCCCAAACAAACAAAACAAACAAACAAAAAAAGAAACCAAAACAAAAAAAACCCTAAAAATCAAAACACCCAGACTCTCAAATTCTTAGTTTTTAAAACATTCTTTCACTCCTGTCAACCTAAAAGGGCACCATGTGGATGTTTTGAGCAGTAGCATGCTAAGTTTCCTTCCTGCTGCTGCTATAATACAAAAGGCAGCCCTAAGTAGAAAGGGACAACAATTCAGAACTACCCTACTCCCAGAATCTCCCTCTCCTGGATTAGGGAATCATGCTTCCTGTTGGTACCTCCTCCTGGATTAAATAATTTAGAATTGCTTCAGAATTGTTCTGTGATGCACAACACCAGAAATTTACAGTGTGGTGGTCCACCAGGTGTAAGTAACAGACTACTTCGGTGATTTTTAGATTTTATAGCACCTTAAAAATGCAGGTTAAGGAATAGAAGTTTAAATAATGCAATTTCTGAAATTCATTTATAAGAATCGAAAGACATACTTTAAAGTTGATCTTTTGTACACTTCCAGAATGATCAATCTATCAAAATAAACATTACATTGATGAAGTTCAACTGTGATTTTGGATTGGTAAAAAATAGTTTCAAGACCAAAAACTATGGAAAATGTTTCTCTTATGCTTTCTTTTTTTCTTTTCTTACACCCCCCCTCCCCCCCATGATCCAGACACACAGTCTGTTCCAGCAGAAAGAGATTGCCACAGAGGGTACAGTATCTGTAAGTCTTGTGCAAAAAAACTCCCTCTGAAAGCCAGCAACAGGAAGTAACCAAGCTGTAGCATTTAAAAGGCTGTTTGAAGACATCAACAGCACAGAAGACAGCCTTCATGGATACAGAAGCCACTGATCTATCAGCAGACAAGTCAGATTACAGAAAAAATAATGGATCCTTTCCACCCTAAATAGAAAAGTTTAAGGTATCATCTTTGTAAAAAAACCAAGCATAAAAACAACAAGAACTTGAATTCACTTCTGAGAAGTACCAGTCAAAACCACAAGAAATCATGAGTTAACAGCTTTCTGTAGAAATAAAACACACCATAACTCTTTCTCCTTCCTTGGAAGAGAAAAAAAAATTGTCACGTTCTATTTCATGGAAACAAACCTCTCATTACTTTTTTTCATACAAACATATCACCACTGAACCTGTCGTCTTGAGAAGATATAAGAACATTATACCTATGCATCAGGAAATGTTAGGAGCTAACAGCAGGCCTGGGAGATGAAAGAGAATGAAAATTTTCACACTGTGCAGAAAACAGAAGGTAAATAAATACATTACTCCATACCTGGTGTGGATAGGCATCTCCTGAACCCATCTGTCTTTTGTTTTGGTCAAAAATAATCCACAGTTGACTATCAAATTCAGATTCGTACAACAATTCACAAAGAAGTGGACAGCTTGGAGTTACTTCTCCACTCTTAGGCTATTAAAAGAAAGGTCAAAATATTTAATCCACTATTGCGTAAAACAAGTACAATCCTTACACACATATTCAAAAGGATACCTGAACTAAAGCCCATTTCAAGCAACAGTATCTCCTAAAGAGAACCAAATCAGAATTTTGACTGTAGAGTCTAGAGTGTGAACCTAGACCTCGTTTCTGACAGAAAGCTAGTTAAAGTTAAAATCTGGTTTTAGAAAACATGCTGTATTTATTAACGACTTTTAAAAAAACAATCATCCATAACCCTTACCTGATGGAAGTTATAGGTCAAAATCATCTCATACAGTTGACGATTATTTGGTAAAATATCTCTGGAGCCCAAAGGTTTTATTTTTGCACTCACTGGTCTGCAATTACACAACAAAAAACAACAGAAGGTATTCTTAAGAAACATGTATCCTCTATCAAAATTTCTCTTGCTTAAGCAGAAGCATATTCTGAAGTATAACTGAATTCAGCACATGCAATAACATCTCTTAGAATATTCTAAGTACCCAGGCAGCATAAATTCCTCAGTTAAAATGAATGTCAGTTCAAAAACAAGATTTAGTGACACTACAGACACTGCCAAAGAAAGCAACCAACAGAACTTAGCAAGCGTGTCTAAATGCTGAAAATCAAAGGCCATTAAAAAAAAAAAAAAAAAAAAAAAGAGGGAACCAAGAGACTTCAGAGTTAGGAAAAAAAAAAAATCAGGTTACTTTACATCTCTAGTATCCATGCTGCAATCAGCACTTTTATTCATAGATTGAAAGATTAATAGCACAGTAATTAGGGGCCAGAATAAATAGTTGATAACTGTTTGTTATAGAAGGTTATATCAGAAGAGAATCTCCAAGAGGCCTTACAGAAATCAGAGTAGTAGCACAGAAGAACATTAATTCAGATACAGTTAGGACAAGCTATTGTTCAGAGCAGCGCTTTAGACCTTAAGCGTCAAACACTTTAGACCTTAAGCATCAAAGAATATAGGCTAAGTAATAGTGATACAGGAAAATCAGAGCTTCAGAAATAAAGAATAGCAGAATGAGGGTGGCCTGGCATCATTTAAGTTTACATTTCATTCATTCATTCTGAAAACCTTTAATTACATGATCAAAATTTTTCTCTAAGATTCTGTCAGCTCTTTCACTGCCAAGAGCACAGACTAGTCAGCCAGTATATATATCTGTGCTGGGTCAGACCACAGGTCCATTTAACCCAGGTTTCCTACTGTGGCAGACACCAGATAGACTGCTGACAGAAGACTTAAGAACCAAGTAATACCACACATGATACGTCTCCCTAATACTCACCGGGCCTCCAAGCATTTGAAACTCAAGAGACCGAATGAGAAGCCATTCAGTACTTTTTTCCTCTGTGTTGTGACTCATTACTTCATTCAAGAGACACTATTCATGCCTTAATTTAAATCTGCAGTTCGTTTACTGTCAGATGAGTGCCTCAAATATTACAAGGGAATAAAAGCATCTCCATTTTACAAATCAAGAATGAGGCAAAGATATATTAGGGGATTATTTTATTTCCTCACTTAAGGCATATCTAATCGGGTATTTCTGAATCTAACATTAGGTGGCATGTTCACTAAACAACAAATTCCTAGCAACCTCAATTCCAGTTACAAGTATCCAAAAGCCCCAGACAGAGCCCAAGGTCTCCACTGAGAGGCCCAAATAATGGAAAACTTTGGATTACTGACTACTGTGAAATTGTCTGGCCCGAGTCTTAAAACTGCTTAAACTGTATGGCATTTCTTTTTCCTCCTGAAGTCACCAACTTCAGTAATTGCTGCACTGGTTAGGAATTTTCCAACAAAGCTTTTCCTTCAAATCAGCGTGTGTCAAACTGACAACAAGATAAAGACAACTCTCCACACAAAATTCTGCACCAGATCCTACAAAAGCACTTCCAATCAAGCAAGAGAAAGAAGACAGTCTTCCCAGGTCAAAATTAGGCAGGATCTAAAGCAGCTGCTTAAAAAAAACCCAAAACAACAAACAGTAGCACCAAATAACTCTACAATTTGTYTCTTTAGATACTAAAGTGCCTTTTATCTCTTAAGTGTCTCCTTCGGAAGCAATGGAATATTTTTGTAGTTTTTTTAAAAAAAATTAACTTAAGGAAAATAATTTGTATGGAAAAAGTCACCATAATTCTCAAATTCTGTTGAAGTCAAAAGGAACCAAAAAAGAGAATGTTGAGAAATTTTAATTAATTGATGCTTCCAAACCTACTTAAAATTTGACAAGAATATTGTTGTTATCCTAAATTTCACTGTTAACTTGTTACTGTCTTAACTACATACGAAGTTTTCCCACCTTCCCAATACAGTTCCCCAGAAACTCTACCTGAGCGTTTGAACCCAGCTTTTCAGATTTATGCATGGAGCAATATCTTCATACTTCAACAGGGACTGAACATCAAATCGTACGATGCCTTCTGAAGCATGCTAAAGAAAAGAGTATGTAACAATTATGCTTCTGTGCACTTATAACATCAGATGTGGATCATCTGACATGTCCCTCAAAAATACAACTCAAGCTGTATTTATCTATACTGTAAGAAGTAACACTACGAGAGTTTGAAAGTGTCACAAGCTTATCTCTATTTTACAAAGCAGATATACTGGGACTTGCAAAACGTTAGCAATTGGAGCTAAAGCCTTATTTGTATTTTTTTCCCCTTAATAATTTAAGTATTTTGTACAGAACTGTACAAGCCAAGTCAGGTTGCACAGGACAGTAAAGAACACAGGAGCAAGACAAAGTACTGTAAATATTATGATACTAATGTTTTTAGCAACTTTTTCAATCCTTTAGTATCACAGAGCCTTAGGAATCACGACGCTGCCCATCCACTGTGCCTTCAACTGCCCTAAATGATCAATCTCAAGCCAATCAGCGTATCTCAATGAAACACTGAACAGCAAATAAATTGTAATGACATTTTATTCTGAAAATGGTATTCAGAGTATTGTCTTTTAGCAATGGTAATCTAGATATTCAAGTTCAAGAACTGTGGTCCCAGCAATGTTTATTCAYACAAACACTTGCTAGTGTAAGTATAGTTACAATTTCAGCCTTTCAGTATGTCCTTTCTATTGATGTTGGGTTTGGGTTTTTTGTTTGGGTTTTTTTTTTTTTTTCCCTTTCTATTTTTCCCCCCCTACTGATTTATAGTGAAAAGGCATAAAAAAAATTATAAATAATGGTAATGGGCATTTTTGTGGGAATGAACTCCCATTTACCTATTGTTAGGACAAAACATTAACATCTCATGCATAAAGATACTTTTAGTCTTTTTAAACACAGGCAAGAATGAAGAAAAACTTTTCTTATTCTGAGATACCATAGGTCTTCAGAATAATTCAAAATAAACACTCTGGAAAACTTACCATGTTTAGCTGAGGAGTAGCACAAAGTACACCATGGAAGGAAATTGTGTAATTAATGCTAACATCACTAAGGCTTGCCCACCACCGAGCAACACAAAATTCAATGGTTTTTCCAGCCTGGGTAACAAAAGCACAAAGTTAGACTCAAGCTCCCATATCCCCTTCTATTCAGCCCAGCCTCCTTCATCCCAAGCCAAAAAAAATTGGAGCATAGCTCAAAAAAGACCCTGTTATGTCCAGTTTACTCCAATTGCGTAAGTTTGTACAGTACCAAGTAAGACATAATACTTGGTCCAGAAAACACAAGACAGCTCCAACAAAATGAGATGACTCATGACTGCATCAAAACAAAGAATGCCAAGGGTATACCCTACAGAGAAAGGTATAGCTTTTAAATGTTACATCTTCCTTTCCTATCCTTCAAACTAGGCAGACAGTTCATAGATGAGTTTAATATGTGTGCCCTAGAAAATGCATATCAGAAAAAGAGATCCCACTCTCTGCCTAAGTAAGATGGCATGAAGCTTGGGAGGTTTGAGGKTTTTTTGTTGTTGTTTGGTTGGGTTTTTGATGTTGTTGTTTGGTTTTGGTTTTTTAACTAACATGATAAAATTCACAACGTGTCCGTGGGACAAACTTAGCTTAGGGTCCCCCACCTGACATTTTCACAGAGGGTAAGGGACTAAATAGTACAGAAATCATAACCACTCTTAGGCTTTAGAGCTATACAACTAAATTAAGCAAGGCAGGGGACAAACTCGAGAAGAAGACTCTGTCATCCACACCCCTGAACTGTTAGCTCACTCTAGTTCTGTTTTGGACTCTTGAGCTAGCATTATTCAAGCTAAACCTGCTGTATCTAAGCAGTATGAATGTAAGCCAGTCAGTTATCACCTGGCTTCAACATCAAGGAGATGTCCCAGATTACCACATTAAGCACTAAAGGCAAAATATGCTGAACTACGTCTATCCAACAAGTCATAGCCCCTATTTGAAAGGGAAACAAACTGGTTTGTATGAACAAGTACCAACAAATTGAAGAGATGAACACATCACAGGGGCATTACCAAATAATTAAGAAACACTGGCAAGCTATTAGTGATCTTTTCAAAACTGAAAACCAGATGCATTCACTACTGTAACAAATGCATGATTTCTTGGGTTTGGAGTTTTTCTTTGGAAAAAAAATCCAGAACGAGTTACGTTATACTGCACTGATATATTACTTTCTCTCTCTTCCCCCATGCCACCCTAAGGTAACTTACTAAGACAGGAAATGCTTCAGTCACAGATCCTTTTTCTGGTAATGATGAAAATTTGTAGAACTCGTGACTTCTATATGCTTTTTGTTTCACTAGCTGAACGGCATGAAGCACAAACTTGGCAGTCACATCAGCTGAACATGAACATACTGTCACTTCTAGATTAAAGAAAAAAAAATTAAGTTTAATTTCAAGAGCCAAGAATTTTAGAAGGAAAGCAGAGATTCACCAGAAAAACATTAGTTTCACAAGTAATTTGCAATTTAAGAAGTTATGCAGTACCCCAAGTAGCTCYGTATGTGAATAATGCTTATATATCAGTTATTTACAAAGACACTTTCAGATTAAGGAAAACTAGCTAAATTCAGAGATCAGTTAAGAGAAACATGACTCAACTAAACAGTGAAAATTAATCAGATAGTACAGATATATAATCTGTACAGGACAGACTGCTACTGAATGCCAAATTAAGAGTCTTATCACTAACTTCAGTCTAAATGAAAGATTCTTGAAAGGATTATTATTCAGTAATCTCACACAGGAAGATGAGAAAAACAACCCTTTTYTTCCTCCTTGCAGAATTATGAGTTACTTGCCCATTATGAAAATCACATTTTCTTCAGTTAAGACATCTTTCAACACTACATCCATACACCTTAAAAACTAGGCAAACCTCAGACAGTAACACTTTTCCATAAACACGGGTATTCCTCCAGTTATGGGCAATCACTTCAGGTTGTATTTGCTTGTTTCTAGAAGACTGAGAATCAGGATTCTACCATACCAGAAACCATGAGACAATTCAAAATCACTCCTCTAAGAGCTTAAAATCAAATAAATTWTTTATGTATTCATGGGTCAAATCCTTCAGTTCTTATTCAAGCAGAACTTAAAATGATTTCAAAACAACTTTGTCAAGTCTGACAGATGTGATTTTTTTTATTTAATTAACGTGGTAGTTTTCCTTACCAGCCCATGTAGCTCCCTGTGGAACATCAATGAAGTGCCTTCGGATTTGACCAGGTTTAAAATGAACATCTGTGTATGTCAGGTCATAGCTTGATGATTCATCTACTCTGTATGTCAAAAAGAAAACACAGAGTAATCAAACTAGCTGTGAAGCTCTTTTTTCTTAAAAAAAACACCCTATTTTTAAATACAAAAATACTCTCCAAAAAAAGTGTACAATGAGGGTATTTAGTCCTCAGCACCAATTATTTTAATGCCTACTAGTACCGAATCAGACAGCACAAAGTATCTAAAAGATTTAAAACATCAGCTCCACCATATTATGTAGACACCCTCCCCGCCTCTCTGAAGTTACTGTGCTTAAACATAAGTATCAAAGAATCCTAGTTTTCAGAGGATCTGCTTTTCCTGACTGAGTGACTTTCCACTAAAGTGAGTTAAGTTATGTAAGTAGTAGTATTGCTCTGAATGAGTTAGAGAAAAGTTATATTTTTTTTCCTCAGGGCACATTGTCCACTGAAGAGGTTTAGTAAGATACTCTCCTTCCCTATCAACATCACTGAAGTTATATGTTTAAACCAACGATGGACACAATACTAACTCTCTAAATTAGCTGTATTAAAGTCATGATGGAAGCTTATCCCAACGTTCACTTGCCAAATAATGCCCTCCTGCCTTTATGTACTCTAGTCCACCAGTTAGAAATGAAAAAACAAACTCCAGTTGACCTAAACCTATGAGTATATTGATTGATACTCTGGTCAACAAGCCAGAAGTCATCTGTATTCTGATGGACCAGGAAGCTGCTGCCACTGTGGCTAAGCCCACCAGAACACACTGCCTTCCTAGCTGCCAGGACCAAAACTACAAAAAAGACACTGCTGTTTAAGTCTGCTGCAAGAATCTTTTCAGATCTCTGCTCCCTTATCAATGTTAGTAGTAAGTTCAAGAACTCCCAGAGAAAGAAGGTGATAAAATAAATGACAAGTAAAGTGGGTACAGAAAACTAACCTAAACTTAAAAAATGCAGATAAAGCCTGGGTTTACTGACCTTGTTGGTATAACAACGGTTACTGGAACTCTGAACAGAGGGCCTGCATTAGGCATCGCTATATCATACCCACACACCTAACAAAATAAAATACAGCCACTTAAAATCTTTGGTCAAAATGAAATTGTAGAAGACAACATTAAACTTAAACTAGCTGCAGAGTATTTTGAATCTCTGTAGTTATCACTGAGGAAACGAGATCTTCATTTGACCACTGTCACCCTAGAAATAGTAAAACAGCAACATTCACCAAGAAAAAAAATATATTAGCTTTCACACTTATACTCATCTCAGTCTTTTCCCAGAAGTTTTTAAGCTTTCAACCCACATTTGATAGTCTCTATATCAAAAGCTCAACTTAGTTTCAACTCAGAATTTGTCCCAAACAGCCTTATTATTTTATTTCCGTTATTTTTGTTGTTGCATTAAAAATATTTTAATCCTTGTTTTCCAGGATTATGTTTGAGAAAATACAGTTCGATTTACCACGCCTTTCATGGCCAAGCTTTAAATACTATCTCTGAAAATTTGTTCCATCATCACTTTGCTAAAAATGTTCTCAGTAGTACCATAGAAGACTTGCAACTCTAAGCATCTTAAGCAAGTTACTTCTAAAAAGCAAGCCAATATAATCTTCATTATGAACAACTACAGTGCAATGGAAACATTTCAGTGTTAAGTTGGTAAGGTTTGGGATGAGAATGGAGAGGGCTGAAAAATATTTTTTGTTGGTGGGTCTCTTTTGCAGGAGTGAAAGAGGATGGTTGGGAGAGAAAATGAGAAATTTAATGGCTTTCATATTAAATCTGTCCAAATTTGAACGTAGCCACTCAAAGTCAGCAAACTGCTTCTGCTGTACACAGCCATTACCACACATTTCTCTCCTTCACCTTCCAAAATGGGATGAGGTAGAGGTGAGGAAACAAGAAAATGGTTGCATCRCTGTACCCAAGCAACACCACATGGCAACACCACAAATGCTAGGCCAGTCCTTAAGCCATCACAGAAAGASAGAAATATTTAAGACCTCATAAAAACACAAATCTCTACCCTCAATAATAATACAGGACTGAGCCAGATAGTCAAAGGTGAAAATATATCCAGAGRAAAAAACCTTAATGAATGGTTATTTATTTGGTTTATATTTTCTATATGCTTTTATTTTTTAAACACAGATACTCGAAGTCCCACTGGCATATGCTATACAACATTGCATAGCATAACTATTGCTGAACCCTGGATTCCGCCTGTAGAGCAAAATGGAGTGTGACAGTATTTTCTGGTCTGTACAGCACACAGCTTTTATTTCCTTAAAAATTACTTCTATAAAAAGTTGATAGAGACCACATGAAAATGAAAGGGCACACAACCTTGCTTAGAACATCAATACTTTAATACCTCTGTATAATGTAGTCCTTCTCTCAGGCCACGTGGATCCACACGAATATTTATGTGTCGACACTGGTTCATAAGCTCTAAATGACTAGGACACTGGACCCACGGTGCATTTGAAGTTAAAGCTAAATGAAGCTGGAGAGATATTCTTTCAGTGTTTTCTGTCAAGAAACAAATTTAAAAAACAGTTCAATAACAAAAATACATGCTCATATTCTACTATAACACAGTATTGCCATTAAAATGTACACATCAATAAAATGTAATAGGAACCAATTCCTTAGGGCCCCTGGATGTCAGATTCTCCACAAAGGACAGTGTTCTACATTATTTCTTTTAACTTGAGAAAAATAGAATAGGAGCAGCGTACAGTAAAATAAAGGTTGTACCCAGCTTTGAAATTTCCCCCCCTGGAATAGTCAAACCTGACAAAGTCGAAGCTAGGCTAGTAAGCAACGCTTCAGTTACCCACAACACAGTCTGGAAGCATGCATAAACTTCCTTGTATGGATACAAAGTCTTGCCTAATGCAGAGAAATACAATAAAAAGCAATTGCACTGATTCTGAAGGTTATGCTAATTACCAAATTACATTAGAGACCAACCTAAGCGAGAAGTCTATTAAAAAATTGCTATGATAATCTAGTCTGACTTTGCAAACAGTCAATTTAGCCAATTTCGCAAATTAGCTTCCATGTCAAAAAAGCTACGGGTTAAAGCACAGCTTCCAGAAAAGCATCCAACCCTAGCTGAAATGTTTTAGTGATTAAAAACCCGCTTTCTCCTGCTCTAACGATGACACGTTGAAAAAAAAATTTTGACATTTCCTAGTCCTATATAACCTTAGCTTAATTTTCAGACATTTCATTACATCTTTGTTAAGTAAAGAGCACTCTTACCAGATTAATTCCCTCATAGGCACATCAGAAGCAACAAAAGCTTAAAGACAACTTCAAAAGACAGACTGAGCAGATCAGCCTCCCTTAACCTCTTAGTGCAGTTTCTATCACTCAGTCTTGTTGAAGGCACCAGATGCAGCACAGAAATAACAATTGGACAGGTACTAGGGAAACAACATCATGCTACAAGCCAGTCATCCATTACAAATATCTATGTTTTCAGATTGTACGCTTCCTGTGGAAGAGTCTATCATATGATTATTTTATTTCTCTGTGTCATACAGTAAATTTAAAAAGCACTGATTGCAATGTAACCTGTCAAACAACTAAGTTACTCTGAGTCAGTAACCTGTCCTGATTCATACCCTTTCTTCCCCTAAATAAACTCACCCCTTTGTCACATGCCAACTTTCTTGGAGACCACTGGTTTTAGGAAAGGAATTAATCTCAGTAACAAGCTCTCACATGGATCATTTTTTGAATACAATGTAATTCAGTCTCTCAGTGAGTATTTAATAATGTAAAGCAGGGTAAAACAGTTTATGAAGAAAAGATATCAAACCTTATTTTGATTTGCACAAGTTACTTTTACCCTGTTAGTAACTAACTAAAACCTGTATCAATTCCTGTATATGCCTTTGGATATATTTATGTTTATCCATTATTAGATACCGAATGTAAGTCTAGCTTGTTAAACAACTAAGGTTGTGGAAACTTAGATAAAGTCCAAATCTAGAATTTATAGTCTTTAAATAACTGAGAAACTAATTTCTGGGTAAGTTCTTTCATCTTTAGAACAGTAATGATTCTTTGTCAAGAGTTATCTACAACAAAACCCCTGAAGTTCTACAATTCCATGAAACATTAGGGATATTTGATTATTTTTCGGTATTCTTCCCTGACCCCACAACTTCGCTTTAAATTTCTTCAGAAGAAAGAGAGATCCCTTTTTTCAGTGAGAGGAAGCATGAAGCAACAGAATCCCCCAACACATGGAAGTGCTGCAGTTATAAGTCTGAGGTTAGAATGGAAAAGTTGTTTAGCTGCATGCCTTCATCTACCATGAAATTTAGAGTTGCACTTAYTCCTTTTACAGTGTAGATTCCTATCACTCTTCATTATCACAGCTTTTTTGTTTAAAGATTACACTTTGTTCCCCACCACCCCGCACACAAAAGCTCTTTCCTACCTGTATTCTCAGGAAAGACAGGTTCTATGCCAACCCCATGATCAGAAGGTGCAGCTATCTGGGCAGGATCTCTGAGGTAGATTCCACGGTTGCTGCCGACAGTAACCGTAAAGCCTATGTTACTTGTGAATGATGAATTCTGAATGAGGTAGTCATAGGCTTTATCAACCTGTTAGAAAGAACACATTCTAAATTAACAAATTTCAACTTAATAGTAATTTATGCATATTATCTTCAATATGAAGTGTTCAGCAAACACAGCAACAAACAGTGAAGTAACTCACATGCTACCTGAGCCACACTGATTGCGCCTTACACGATACTCAGTACAGAAAATGAGGCAACATTTTCAGTCTGCAACAGCCACACAGAGCACAGAAAGTCAAGAACATTAAAAAAAAAAAAAAGGACAAATCTCCTTTGCTACAAATCCATCAAAAGATGCATAACAAAAGTTTTCAGAGATGACTTCAAAGACAAAGAGGACTTCAAAGCCCAGACCTGCTATACTAATTTAGGTGCCTTTCTCATACATGGAGCAACACTAATTAAGCATTTAAACTTTTTATACAATACAAGAAGTTGAGCAGTTCAAAAGAGACAAGGAATATGGGATGCCCACATAAGTTTCATATATTGAGATGAAATAAGAGAATCAGGTCATGAAAACCAGCTCTGGATGTAAGTAAATGAGCTGTCACAGTAAACTCATGTGACAAGTTCACCTTTTTGTTTTAAAAAGACACCCTTTATCTCGCTTTCTATTCTACTGACTCCAAAAATCTTACATTCTCTTCTACTTAACAGTGAGCTACCTTCACCAGCAGAGATTAGGGCACTCTCCTTTGAGAGAAGTGGACATACAACAACAACCTCCATCTCCCAGATCAGAGTTTTAACCACATATTTTAACACATGCTTTAATCAGACTACTAAATCATAAGATATGCCACAGAAAAATGAAATGCAGCAGTCAATGTTTTTTATTTGATATGGCTACCGCTATTGTTACCTTCTGTATCAAACTCAGTGTTACAGATGCGCTTAGCAGACGTCACCTACCGGGTTCTAGCATCTCCAGAACATGAGTTTAGGGCTACACATTTAATATCTAGCATCTTTAAGCATGAGAGCAAAATCTCAGTATCTCTATTTGGCTAGGATGGGAGTGACTGTAGGCAAAAAACAACAGCAGCTCTAAGAACCTGAGCTTATGCATAGGGAGACTGTCATTCACTATGCCTTCATCATACAAAAGATCACATCACAGATTTCCAAGCTACTTAGAAGTCCACAGGATGCAATGAACACTCAGGCTTTTCAGTGCAGACCCAGAGCAAAGTCATCGCACAACTGCACCTGTACTGCTTTGTGAACCAGTGTGGGTATCTCTGTATTTTTACTGCTAAGAACTTACAGTTCCAGCTTTTGTCTGCACAGAACAAGTTCAGCTCTCTCTGACAATAGCATAGAAACATTTTTGGACATTAGGAATTTAGGCATCCAAATCCACATGTGGGTGATAAAAACCCACATCCCACTTTTATGTCCACATAACTAGACACATTCTTAGACTGATCAAAAAGGTAACACATGTATTCTACAGTAACTGCATGCTGAAACTGAAAGAACTGTTTCATTCCTCCTCCCCTCCCACTACATTCCCTTCTTCTCTCTCAATCAGATCTGAGAAACAAGTAGCATGGGAGCAAACTGAGTGAGCTCATCTAGAAAGCTGCTCTTTCTTTGTGGGTTAGTTTTCCACTGGTAGTTATTTATATTATGTTAGGTTTTTTGCTAGCAAGTACCTGAATAATACCATGTCCTTGTGCAAATACTTCTATGTTTTCAGCTTTCACTGCAGTATTTTCTAAAGCTCTTCTGACAGAATGAACAGTGTAATGAACATCATTAGCTTTGAGTCCTGAAATTAAAAATAAGGGTATTACTGGATACAACAAAAAATTTGAAAGTTACAGCATTTTWTTTTTTTTTWAGAGGAGAAAGTATCTAACCCTTTTAGACTATGCATCTATATTTAACATGTAGCATATTACCTGACAATACTAATGCAATGCCTCCACATGCATTGGGAGAAGACATGGATGTGCCGTTCATGAGTTGTGTTCCTCGCAGAGTCCAGTTTGGAACAGAAGCAATAGCACCGCCTGGGGCACTGATACTTACTCCAAGGGCTCCATCAGCGCTAGTGTTAAAACAGAATGGTTGAAAAACAAACATTTTTTTTCCTGCACACTTTATCCTGAAGCTATCTGTGCACTTAAAAAAATAATTTTAACTTTAGGGAACATTCACAAGTATATTACTTCACTAAATCTATTAACCCATTAAACTCAAGAAAAAGCATGCCACTAAGCAGCAATTTAAAATGTCACATTAATCATCAGCTATGCCCATTTTACAGTGAAAGTTTTCTAAACTGTCACTCCTTCAATACTCTTCACCAGCCTTTAGTTTAGTCAGCAGAGTATCTTCTGGGACTTGAATTAGAAAATACATGCAAACAAACCTATTAAACACTTCAATACATAAATTAGTATTCTACATAGGGTATTTAACAGTTATTATTTTTAAAGAAAAATAGTAAAAGGGAGTGGAAAACCATAAAAAATCCAAAATCTAGATCTCTAATTTTGCATGTTGCCACTTCACTACCAGGTCAAATTYTGAATTACAATACAGAACCTGAGATAAGGAGAGCAAGGGGAGAAGATAAAAAAAGGAATGCCAAGAGGTAGATCAGGATCAGCTGGGCCTAAGCCACCTTTCTTTCTTGTCCAAACATATTTAAGAACAGAGCGAGTACCTATGGCACAGTTAAAGCAGTATCTCATTTTCAACTGTCTGAGCCAGATATACTCCACCTTCCTTGCTCTGGATAGACAAAAATTGTACCACTTGAATAAGAACAGCACCATGCCTGAGCTATTAAGTTCTGTGGAGAGGCAGGGTATTTTAGRGTATTTTTATCCCACACTAACAGCTTCATATGTCTAAAATCTGTCTCAAATCAGAGTACTCTCAGTATGATACTGTAATGTAACATTTGGACATATTTTATGACAGCCCTGTATAAACAGCAGGTTCTGTATCATGACACTTGTGGCCAAGCARTGCACAGCATATCTGCCTGAAAGCCTGTACTGCTTACTCGGACAGACTGACCCCCCACCCCAAGCCTGCTCTAGCAAAGCTTTAGGAACTCTCCAGTCACCTGCATGTTGAACCCTACACAAGGGGAATCCTCCTTTGGCCAGACTTGGGCCTTTCAGCTGACATATGCTCATTCTGACTATTTTACAATGCAAAGTGACAAAGCACACCAAAGGTACTTTATATATATATATATATATATATATATATATATATGCGTGTGTGTATGTATATCGATATCAATTACAAATCTTTCTCCCTTTCTCATCTGAAGGCAGAGACCACATTTCTCTCTTCACTACATGAAACATGACAATTCTACACAATAAGGTTCTTGGAACAATATACTTGCCTGTAAATATACAAACACCATGACAGCTAACTTTAAAGACCAATGCTAATAGGGAAGCATTTGCTATGTAACCAGCAAATAAACTAAGGWCCAACCTCAATCTATGTTTTTTATTTTTTCCTTCACCCAATACTATCGTAGGCTAAACTACAAAAGACGGCATACAGTAACTCCATGACTCTCAAGAACAATTCCAAAGTCTAAACACAGGCAAGAACTCAGGAAAAGACGCTATTCTTTTTTCTTCTTTTGGCTACCACATTACTATCAAATGCTTCTGAGACATGAAATAAAAATTGAAGTTTTCATTGCCCCTAAATTTTCCTTTATAGATCTTTGAGATAATTTTCTATAACGTGAGGTAGAAAAGCATTTTTTTCTGCCTACTCACACCTCTACTGGACACAAGCAAAACCTTTGAGTAAGTTGTGCCATCACAGCAATGTCACTGAAGCCAGAAGTAACACCACTGCAGTAACAGTATTTCTTTTAATCTTCAACAGTAACAGAACAGTTCACTACACTAACATAATGAAATAAACGCTATGGAAAAATATCCTCTGAAAAAATAAATTTCAGAAGAAGAACAAATTTCCAAACAACTTTTCTACAACTTTTATCATCTCTGAATAGGYTTGTGCTCATCAAATACACTTTCCTGAAACATACAGGTTGGGCTGAGACAGTTCAGTGGTCTTCCCCCTCCCCCAGAAGTTCTAGAGCCAGACATACAAAGGCCTTCCAAGAACAGCAGGTTACCTATGCTCTTCCCATGGGAAAGAAATACTTTTTTTCTGGTATTAATGACCAATGTTTAGATTCTGAATTATGTAATCTGAACCCTAAAGTAATGAATTTGTTCTTTTAGTATAACGTACCTAGGCCCTCTGGATGACCAAGTATATTGATTTGCTGGCAGTTTTTCTCTTAAAGAGTATTCAGCAACCATCATGTCAGGTGATACGTAGGCACCAACACCTGTAAAAAACATTCAAGCATTTTAAATGTACCATGAATTTTTATTAAAAGCAAACATAAAATATYTCTGTGTTTTAAATTCATTATGAGAAGAATTTTTGCTTGACATTTAAAAATGCAAATAYACATTTTCCATCTCATTAAATCCAGATATTGTTGCAAAGCACGTGTAAAGCAGCATGCTATGCAGTAACAATGCTGATGGTCATAATGTATAATATTAAAATACTATGCAAACTTCGAAGTTCCATTTTTATTCAACTGGAATAGAATGTATTCACCTTCTACATTTCTTTCACAACAGATCACTTTTACCAGTCTCCACTCTCTCTSACACCCCTCTGGCTGTGTTTACACTGTTACAAACTTCACCAACCATACATCAAAGCAATCTATGTGAATTGGTTCATGTTCACATGGCTCACAGCTACACCACCTGGAGAAGATGGCCACATCCACACAGCTCAAACACAGTGATGAGACAGTCATTACTTTCCTGTGTATCAGTTCAAAGTGCCCACAGCATGTAAATGACTACATCAAAGCCTGCTAGCGCTGTGAACGTGATATCAAGGATGCACACTGCATCCATGCCATGTACCTATTCTGAAGTGTACACTCCATTTTCTTTATGGCACAAGCACTATCAGGATGGTAGAAAATACCATACCAAGCTGACAAACTTGACAGAAATTTGGCAAGGTCCATGTCCATACTGTCTGTGTGAACCAAGCCAACCTGTTGACTGTATTTTGCTTTACTCTCAAAAAYCAAAAAAACCACCCTCCTATCTGGTTCACTCCAGATGGAGGACAAGGAGCAAGCTACTTTGCATGCAGAATGAATGATCACYCAGATATCTCTACAGTGATACAACAAGCAAGCTGAATTGACAGAGTAGATGCACTGTAATAGCAAAGCCAATGCAGACCTGAAAAGAGCTTGTTCTAATTCCAACCACCAGTCTCAGTAGTAGAGTAATTGCAGATTAACTTTTAGAAAGTAATCAGCATTAATTCTACTAGCTGTCCTGAAAAAAGTGTCTCTCCAACTTTCAAGTCTACATGCTAGTCTCCTTGCATGAGAATTCCAAGATTTAACAAGCATCTTATGTAATGCAGTAATGCAGCATCAGAAGATTTATATAAAAATCAAGACTAGGGAAGTTACCCCCGAATGCTAGACACTTCTAAGTCTTATACCTCAATCTTTCACTGAAATATCAAAAACATACACCAGCCCATCAGAAAAAGCAATTCTTATGCCAGTAATAGACTTGCACAGAAGTGGCACTGCAGCTGAAAGAATTCTTCCCCTAGAAGGACTTGTCTAGGTCACGTCATGGCATTATTTTATATCCAAATTAAAAAGGTTCGTTTCACTCCAAATAGAAATTAGAATATCTGATGAAGACAGATGATCTAAAACTGTGGTTCTGACAATTCAGAATGCATTACAAGACTTTCCAGAAGATTATAAGCAAGTTGGATTCTAATTATTTTTTGCAAGCTGCATTTACCAGCAGCTAATGGTCTGAGTGAAGTGGTGTGCTCAGACGGTTACAGTTAAAAAAATAATCTTGGAAYCTTCAAATAGGTCAGATCACAAAGATTTCTTTTGCAAATTTTATACAAAGCCACATCAAATCAAGACCATCCGCCTCCTACCTCCGTTTTCTACACAAGTAAGGTCTTGAATTGTAGGAAGATAACAATCTACATTTTTACACCTAAGCATACAGCAAGTGCCTCCCTCAGAATTAATCTTGTAGCCCAGTAGTCTTTGATATTTTTTTAGATTTAGTTCAGCAATCAACCGATGATCTCAAACATGTAACACAAATCTTGAAAATACAGAASCTGAATACTGTCAAAATTTTTTTTCAAAACAAATTATTTACCTATTACACTAGATGTAGTTCCACCAGGACATCCTACTGTAGAAAGGCAAGGACCATTATTTCCTGCACTTGAAACATAGATTACGTTGTGTTTCCACACTGCTTCATTAATTACTTCACAAATTCTCCTGATGTAAGAGAAAAAAAAAAATAAGTCATTTAATCAACAATATTGTTTTCTTCCCACAGGGCAAAACTCTCATTTCTAGTAGAATCTCTGTGACCAGTCACAGAACAAGGAATATTATGCAGCCTGCCTCCCACATCTAGCAGAGGTGATTCCAGTAGAGAAGCTGACCACAAAAAATATCTTCTGGTTTTAAAAAGGAGTAACAGTTATGTAGCAATATTAGGTCTTGGAAAAAAAACCCACAGATTATGTGGTGTTCCAACTACAAAAATTCTTCATTATTCTAAAATATTCTTTGAATTAAAAATCAATAGCACTTTTGATAGGTTTACTTAACCTTCCAAGATAGTTAAAAATGTAAACTGCAACAGTTTAGCATGCTCGAATCATTTAGGCCTGGACAATTCATTCTTATGGACAGTTCATTTACACAAAGCTCAACAAGTGTAATTCCACTTCTGTGATATTAAAATACTTCACATTAACCACAGTAGTACTCACCCAGAATTTGGCCAATGTGTTGCCTCTCCATAGCTATAGTTGACAAGATCACATTTGTATTTTATTGCTTCTATCATCTAATAAAGCAAAAATAAAAGCCAAAATACATACTAGTCATAGAATAAGTCACTTAAGGAATGGCAAAAAACATCTGCTTAAACTGATCTGCTACAGATCTAAGAAAAAGGGATAAATTTCTTTTGACTCTACAAAAGAAAATAATTTAATTTACTTCAATCAGTTATTTAAGTGGTATTTTCCCAGTGAACAAACAGAATAAAAAAACCACTCCCTGAACAGTCTTATTCTTGCTATATTCCAAGCTATAAATTAAGACACTACCCTAAGAGAATACTGTAGACGTAATTAGTATTGTCTCAAATGTCTGTCCTCAACAACATAAAATTCCCCTTTCCCGTGCAGTTTGTTTAAATTCCAAAAAGTCACAAAAACATTATTGTACATCTTCATGTTGCTATAGCAAGATATTCTATGGGCCACAAATATAATTTTCTATTTTCTGTTCCTTTTCTTGTGCAAAATTTTTCCCCATCAACTCACTATACGGAAAAGGTCTTGGGCCTTCCATTATTAAAAAGGAATTGTATTTTTTCCTCACTCTTAAGAAATAGTTAAAACAAATTCAGTCACATGTGTAGATACTAGTCTCTATTCTAGATTTAAGTATTTAAGCATTCTATAGTTATCCAAGTAACTACAAAAAAAAATACACTCACAACACAGAATAAGGAACTTTAAATAAGCATACAAGTAATTTAGCCCATGCGTAAAGCTAGCCAGACACACTGCAACTCTATCAGTCTGAAAAACCCTGAAAGTGTTCTATGCAACAAAGTCTTGTTTTATACTAACATTAGTCTTAAGATATGTTTTAAAATATATTCTGGTTGGTTTGGGTTTTTTTGTTGTTGTTGTTGGAAATATTTTAGAACCACAAAAACATAGCCTATAAGCAAGTAGAGCAGAAAGTGTTCCACAATATTCTACAATTAAGTCACACTGCTGAGAATAATAATTTACTCAGTGAAATACCCACAGCTCTTATTAGACCAGTGCCAGTTTCCATTGTACTTAGTCTTGTATCGCCAATCTTGATTGCAAGAATCTGAGCTCCAGGAGCCACACCATTTCGTTCTGGTTCTTCTGGAAAGTATCCAGCTGCAATACTAGCCACGTGTGTTCCATGTGCTCCTGGGCAAATGAAAAGTTGTATCACTGTACGTTTAGTGACCTTCATTTATACCAATTTAATACACTACAGCTCAATTAATTTTCACTTATTGAGCTATAAGTATAAAAATCCAGTCGGTGG
>JASVER010000002.1:6149893-6230342 GCA_030449065.1 Oceanodroma leucorhoa
GTTTAGTGGTGGACTGGGTAGTGTTAGGTTAACGGCTGGATTCCATCTTAAGGGTCTTTTCCAACCTAAGTTATTCTGTGATCCTATAAACCGAGCCGAGGGTTCAAATCATTTTATTTATTAAATGTAATATTATACTAAGGAAAAAAAAAAGCCAGTAAACAGCGGCAATCTGCAAAATAAAACAGCTTTTTGAGGGGAGAAAGGAGGCAGCAGATAGAGAGAAAGGAAGTATTTAATTCCACTAACAAAAGYTACTTAAAAGGCTCAACACTTCCTACTCAAAGCTATGAAAATTATACCTGAGATGACTCAGTGGGGATTAAGAAAAAAATTAGAAATAAAACTGCACAGAAGCATAAAAAGGTCTCTCTCAAAAAAACTACCATCRATTTAGAAAACAGAACTGCTCCTGTAGTTCTACTGAGATGGGATAGTTTAATGAGAAATTAAGAGCATTTTTCAAATCAAACACATCCATACCACCTTAACCACTCAGGATGCTTCCAAAACAGAACATAATTATGTAAAAGAATACACAAATACAGGTTTAAAGTCGTTGGAGCTACACCTATAGGGACACCTGCCATCACAAAAAAGTTTGCATAAGCCAAAATAAAGATTAATATCCCTCTTGCTCATGGATGTTTTGTTTATGATTCTTAAATTATACAAGCACAAAGGACAGCAACTAAAAATTAATCATTACCCTATATTYAAGAAACAAAACAAAAAAGCTACTTTGAAAGAAGGTTCTYTCTATTTTAGGCTTTAAGATGAAGGAACATCTTAAAGAGTACCTAAGTATACACATTCTATGTATACATGCGTATGAACACAAAGTTAACAATATTTCAGAGAAAAATGAAAGCAAGTTTGCTAATGAGCTGACATTATAGGTTTAGTTCAGGAAATCTGAATATTGATGTTGATTGTATTAAGACAGCTGCCTTGAGCTATCCCAAGTACCAGAATCAGGACCCAATACAAACTGCTGCTTCTCATGATACCTACTCGGCAGCAAAATTTTCTTAATACTACTTTCATTTACCTCCACTTGTCACAATGGAAAGAAGGTTTCCATCATCATATATATTCACAGAATAATTCAACATCTCAGATGTTCCAAAAGATCCATATTCCTGAGCCTCTTTGTAAGTTCTCAGCACTGTACAGCTAGTTAAGTCACCACTCTCACTTGTATCTATGCAGGCTCTGTTGAGAAAAAAAAAAAAAAGGCAATTTTCCATCTGCTGTAAATATCTCCCCCACCCTCAGCAAAGAGTACCACAAAGACTTGAAGAAGTCTGGTTCTGTGTTTATGGTATCTTACTTCTTTAAGTCAGTATTTTTAAACCTGGTTGTTTACACTTAGATTCAGAAACTACAAAGATCTCTAAATAAACTGATTTTCAAATGCTATTAAATTCAAATAAATCTGTCTTTGAAAACCAAGCATACTCCTCAAGGAAGAAATTTTACTAAAGCTAGCTGTTGAGTGCTGGTACACAAACATTTGAAGTCTTACCCACTGTTTTGCATGATGCACATTATCAGTCAAGAAAAGTGCCATATTACAGCCTGAACTTTGTGCAAAGACTTCTGTTTTGTTTTGGTTTTTGTTTGGGTGTTTTTTTGTTTTTTTTTTACTCCTATCACCAATGGATAGTCAAAGCAATTTTACTCTGCCTCAGAGGAAAATCCCACAAGCTTACACTTTATGCTGTCTTTAATACAACTTCATTCTACCCCATCTTTATTTGGGATTGAAACTTTGTCATGAAACCCAAGTGATACAGCAAGATTATTTTAAAGCAAATAATATTTAAGACCTCTATAAAGAGGGTAGATTTAAAAGTTAACAGAGTCCTCAATACAAGCTCTTGTTTTATGTGTAGAACAAGACATTTTAGACAAGTTTAGGCATTTACCTCCAGGTCTCACCGTCATTCCATACTAGACAATCATATACTGGGCCAGGATCACTATACTTTTTCTCAAAAGAATTCAACAGTTCCACTTGATTTTGAAGTTCTTCCTTTATTAGCTTATTTACCTAATAAGGCAACAGAGTATTTCTAAAATTATTACAAGATAGGTAATCCTGTATTCCTTTCTGATGCTATACATTTGTTCCGTTACTTCACCAAGAATGTAAAACTATCCTAGGATTCAAAAACATCTAGAAGTTCAATGGTCTTCAACAGTGCACTACTTATTTTTGGCCTATTATGTATAACTATTTCCAATTTCTGTAATTGGAATATTTAAAGCCCTAATTTTTTTTTTAGGGATTGTTAAATGATACAGAAGTGACCTGAGGCATTGCTGGTACTTCACTGAAATAGTACCTCGTTTACAAAAGAAAGGATACGTTCAGAAGATTCCAACTTTGAACGCAGCAAGGATGACAGCCTCAAAAAAGAGCATATTAAATTAAAAATAAAACTTAATAAAAATATGCTACAAASTATTTGAAGTAATATCCTTTTCATATTTGACAACAAGTTTAGAAAGTTAACAAAACTAAGCAAGTCAAACAACCATCCACATACAGAGTTTTTAAATTAATCAGAAGATACACTGGTAAGTTATCTGCCAAAATAATCACAAGTATCTTTCCTTCACTCATCTAATAAAATATTTTAATCCTTTCAACCAGTCACAAAYTGTTGCAAACAAGTTTACAAATTTATTTAGACTTATACAAACCTGGGAGGGAGAGCTATGAGCAGCATCAAATTCTTCTTGTTTCCTACAGGCCTCTGCTAGAGCCAGTCTGTGAACAGGATCCCAGAGCTTTTCCTTGCGTTCTTTCTGTAAATAAAATCAGTTTCCACAATATGTTGACAAATACATACSTCAAAGTATGAAGACTACAAAAATAATTCGAAAATTCTGATTTGAGACACAATGGCTAAAAAAGTTCAATACTATATATAAAAAAACTACTATACTATAAACAAACATCARTTGCTGCACAGAAAAAAGAAACGGGTATCAGTAATTTCTAGACTTTTTGCCTCAATGGACCACTGCGAGGAGGACCACCAGGCCACCTCCTGTCRTTCTGAAAAAATCACAGAAATGGATCATGTCAAAACTAAACAAAAACCAGTGAGAGAATAGCTCTCAAGCRCTGGCTAGCAGCCTACATGTGTTAGCAAATCACATACTGTAGTTTCCTAGAAAAAATTAAGAATCAGAACAGTGAAATACGACTATACACCAGAAGCAAGATGTAATTCCTTACCTGAATYCTCTCCTTAAGAGCTTTAGGATAGATATCATAGCCATTTTTTATGCCAATGTGATATCTGCCTGAAGGATTTACCCAGTTTGCTGGAATCTACAGAAAAGTATATTCAGAAAYAGGTTAACTAATGGCATTAAAAAAAAAAAATATCAACACTGTAAGAGAGCTTAGCAGAAAACTTGCAAATATCACCAATTTAMTTCCCTGTCTCCATAACAGTAACTACTGCACTAAGTTTCAACAACATGACATGGCAATTTCAATCCAGTTCCAAAGGAATCAGTATCAATTCATGTGACACTGCCATTGAACATCTTTAAGTATCAGTTGCTCTGATACTCTACTTTTAAAACATATAGCCCCAGCAGTGACTTYATTGGGTAGAGGTCTGGGGAAATAATAGCACTATAAATGAAAAGAAGCACCCTAGCATGAAGGGGTATTATGGTTAGAGGTCATGACAAACATCTGAATGTCTAATTTCATATCTTGCTCCAGTTTACACTCAGTGTATCAGATCCACTATTCCTAGTAACAACAGCAAGAGASAGCAACATATTCACGCTTACAATGATATTCTGTGCAAAATTCAGAAGAAAGCTGATAGCATGGAGAGATCCAAAGATTTGATGCCCCTATATAACCTCATCAATCTAATCAGCCAATCAAGAACACGTCAGTAACATCAGCAGTTCTATATAGCTGAGACCTCTACTAAATCTCATCGTATCCTTTCTGAAAACCCTACACCATTTCTGTTCCATTTATAGTAAGAACGCAGTGAGCCTACAACTAAGTCCTCACAGATCTTTCAGTCTCTAGAACTATTTACCACAAGCTTAACATGATTGCTCTCATAGTTTATACAAATGTGGAAAATACTAGCACTTTTAAAGACAGAACTGTGTCTGATATTTTTAAAGCATGTTAGCACGTTTCTTCAGCTGACTTCCAAAACTATATCAGATACTGATTTGAACAAAGAGCAATTAAAAGATTATCAAGCCCCCACCAAAACTGTACACACCCCCACTCAGCTATAGAGAATATTCAATATAAAGACATATGAAAAGTAAAAGAAATATCAAGCAATCCGTATGAAGATGAGCAAATGCAGTATTAGCATTGGCTAAGATCTGGTTAAAAGGAAGTAAGTTCTGCAGAAACCAAAACAGGTGCTAAATTTGTTGTTAAACAAGAAAGAAAAAGATGCCCAGTGGTGTTTCTGTACCACTAAATACTAACCTTTAAAATTCTTCCAGAAAGACCAGTAATTTCCCCATCTTTAGGTTCTACAATGGTACATGTAGTTACATCACCACTRCCTGTTGTATCAATTATATCAATTATCTTGGGTTTCCCATCAGTTGTAATCTGAAAATATAAGCACAGAAAAATTGAAAATGTAGTTGATTACCCTTTAGCATACAAACCAGGAAATTTTTCATTTTTGTTAATAAAAATATCAACTAACTTTATTAAGCACCCAACCTTTAACTGAAGGACATAAAACCAACTTGAAATGAGTTAAATTTTCAATGAACTACGAGCAACGTGTCCATCTTTCCAGTTTATACAAATTCACTAACTCACTTCTAAAAAGAATTTAGAAGAGAAACAAGTAAAAATGTTGTATCAATAAAGCACAGGAGCCTCAATTTAAAACCAAGCCTAAATTTGCAAAACKATTTGCAAAAACTACTATTTGTATTCAAATTATTTGCTGCATTGCTTCCATCCCACCATTCTGGCCAAATTTTACAGCAATGAGTGCACAACTCTAATAACAAAATGAAAGGTGCTGAAGTACAGGCACTCACAAGCTTGAGTCTCTTAACTGAGCTTAAACCTAAAAGGAAGACAAGTTACCATCATCTTATTYTTCCTGTTTCAAGGATTCTGCTTCATGTTTTCACCAATCTAAAGTGTTAGGAGCTAYGACTATACACACCTAATATTGTATAAGCAGTATTTTTACCAGGGTGAGGAGAAAGAGAGCTGACTAGCTAAGAAGAGTTTACAAGTATAAATGTAAAGCCTCCTCAARTTAAATGAAAACTAGCCCTGATGGACTTTACAGTAGTTGCCTGCAACTAAACAACATCAAAAAAGAAACCATTAACCTAAAGTTTCTTTCACCTAGAGKAACCTTCCACACAATTACCAAGAGTATGATTAAGATTTTTTTTTTTTTTAACATTTAGCAAAAATATTCAACGTTATCTTCTTGTAATCACATGCTTCATCTATGAGTTTATTCAGCAAATAAACTATACTCCATACACAGTAGTATTTACTTGAAGGGTAATATGAATTCAGAAGGATGGAACACCTCTCCTTTGAAGAAAGGCTGAGAGAGTTGCATTATTCAGCCTGGAGAAGAGAAGGCTTCAGGGAGACCTTATTGTGGCCTTTCAGTATTTAGAAGGGGCTTATAAGAAAGTCGGGGACAGAATTTTTAGTAGGGCCTGTTACAACAGGACAAGGGGTTATGGTTTTAAACTAAAAGAGGGTAGATTCAGACTAGATAACAAGGAAGAATTTTTTTACAATGAGGGTGGTGAAACACTGGAACAGGTTGCCCAGAGAGGTGGTAGATGCCCCATCCCTGGAAACACTCAATGTCAGGCTGGACAGGGCTCTGAGCAACCTGATCTAGTTGAAGATGTCCCTGCTCACTGCAGGGGGGTTGGACTAGATRACCTTTAAAGGTCCCTTCCAACCCAAACCATTCCATGATTCTATGAATTGGCCATATGCACCTATTGTCAYAGTTCTACATTAAAGATTGATTTAAAAAAAGAAAAGAGACATCAATAATCTTCCCAACATCTCCTATACACTAACTACATAGAAAGTGAAAAAAGTTTCTTGTTCAGAAAAGCAGCAACATTTGCTGTTTCCTACCATTTAAATATTTGGTATTGTTGCCTTTATTCTCTATCAATAATTTTGATGCTAGACATAACACGTATGGCAGACAGTTTTGCTCAAATCATGCCCTGGAATTGTGAMTTCAGCTGCTGGAAGTTAACAACATGATCAAGCTGCCAAAAAGACAACAAGGGTCAAGCTTTTATCACACTGCAACAAATAAGGATAAATACTTCCAAGGTCTCAAATTCTCATGGTTTAAAAAAAAAACAACACCAAAACAAAACACCACAAACCAACCHACCCCCCAAAAACCAAACAAACAGAAAAATAACAAGAACCTCCCCCCCAAATAACAACAGGTTTAAACAGCTGAAAAAAAAGAACCAAACCCCAAAATCTCAAACCCATAGCAACCATAAAAAGGACATTCATTTAATTTCCCAGAAGGTAACAAATACTGCTTTTGAAGAGGCTCGCTAAGGAAGAACATCCATTACAGAAACCAACATTGTTACTCTGTTCATAGAAATTCATGATCAGTTAAGAAAATTGTTAAAGCATGTTAACCTGGTAAAACATCTACTGAACAAYAGTAACACAGTAGTGAAAATTTACTTGGGAAACACAGTTCATAGGCACTCAAACCATGTAATTTTCTAGCGTTTGTAATTAATGCCTTCAAATGCCAGTCTCCACTCACAGAAAAGTCAAGAGCTGCTCCAATAACAAAGCAACTGCAAGCCAAACCTAAGATTATCAGAATCGGACATCTTTCAATATGCCTCTAATCAAAGTGATCAAAGTAATTCAGTGATCAAASCACAAGAAAACAAGAATGAATATGTCTGCTTCAAACAAGTCACCTTGGATTACAAGCTATACTGCAACAGGTGGCCAGAACAAAGATTTATGCTGTAGCGAGCTTGGGTAGCTTTAAAAGTTGTYTCCTAGCCAGGAAGACAATGTGCAACTGCTACACTACACAGCTCTTTGCCTCCTAGCAGGTCCACACATGCACGTGAGTTTGTACAATTAGAATCAACAAATCGGAGTCTTTCAGTCAGACACAAGAAACTCAGAGTTTCAGGTGCAAAGGTCCAAGGTTCAATTCCTAATGGCAGCACTCCAGACAGGTTCACGGTCATTTAGCGCAAGTAACTGATATGGCTTCTTCTGCTGACATGAACTGTTGTTTGGAATACTGCCCACTAGTAGTAATGCTACAGTGAAACTCAAGAGTTCAGCTAGGTTTTCCTTTTCAAGTCTTGTAATTCTGAGGGAAAAAAAAATAATAAAAAATAATCAAGTGAACTTGATCAATTCCCTTGTGTGAACAGAAAAATCCTGAAGTAATGAATTTATTACAGACAGAAGGGAAGTTTTAGTACCTTTCGCATTAAAATTCAAAAAACGAACAATTTTTATACAATTAAAAATATTTTACAGTGTATTTATAACAAAATTCCCAATCCTAYCCTTTAATATCGTGGTTTGTGTACAGCCATTTGAAAAAATAAAGTGTATAACTGATGATTTTGTTGTTTATACATTTTAGTTTGAAGTTTGAAAAACGTACTTTCATGWTAGCTCTGACTTTGTAAAACAAATAAATTAGTAAATTGAGCACATTAAAAATAATCTATCTGCGTAATCCAGGCAGCTGATCAGTATARTAGAAGTAGAGGAGCACCAGTATCTGCAACAATCCCAAGTTAAAAGGCAAAGCCAGATGCATTTAAGCATGTTTTTGCCAGACCATACAATTTTACTGATTCCAACTGACAACTATTGCAGCAACAGGAGATGAACAAGTTCTTCAGCACTTTGGTCACAGGACAGCTGATCATCATCACAAATAAAATAATTTTCAAGCGATTTTTTTTTTWAACTCAGTGCTGAAAAGCAAGTCAAACCAAAGTAGCTGCTACTGTTAAAAGGTCATCTCATAAAAGTACAAGCTAATTTTAGTAAATAATAATTCCAACAGGCACTTCACAAAATAAGCAAAATTGCAAGAAGCAGATGAACTGACTTACCTATCGTGAAACATAACACGAAGTGACAACAGCAACAGGGAAAGCACAGGGTGGGGTTGAACAAAGACTATAGACAACCACAACGCTTGCTCCATTAAACATACCTTATCTGCCCACCTAAAATTTCATCAATCGCTGTGCCTGAATGAGGAATTAAAAGCCATGGCTCGGCAGATAACAACAGGAAACAGATTCTAGCAAGAGGGCTGAGAGGGGAAAAAACTAGCATGAAAGAAGCAGACAAACTGAACTTTACAGTTGGCATCAACAGGTGGAGTGTAAAGCAATGGAAGACTAGGTGAAGAGAGTTCCCTAGAGGGCACTGGCTACAAAAGATTCAGAAAGAAAAGGAAAGTAAGTACAAGTTAGATTAACACTTTGCRTGACAAAGCAAGCCAACCAATAGAAAAATGAAATCGATGTAAGAAGGTTTGTTAAGCCCAGTAACTATTCTCTCTATAGCAGCAAGTGTCAAGGGAAGAATATAATTATAATGGTACTTCCCTGTTACACTGTCCCCAAATCTTTTTGTCCCTCAGCAAGTGATCATATGCCATACACTCACGGTATCAGTGTTTACAAACCAAAGCATAACATCAACAAGCAAAGGAACCCTAACCAKGAATGAGACACTAGGGAGCAGCGAAACATGAACTGTTTTGTTTTGACTAAAAACCCCACTATTCAAAACAGGGTAGCTCATTTCGGCCTGTAATCATTATTGACATTAACTTGAACTCAAAGTTGTAATACATATTAGCCTTGCTATGTATAATGCCTTCTCTTCCCTCTAAGCAACTGACTCAATTCTCATAGTTCTAACTCCATGCGAGGCCAAGAACTGACAATAAGACTGACAGTAAGAAAAAGCAGCAGCAGAGAAGACAGGGGCATTAAAAACTCACCCATTGCAACATGAATTCCACCACCCCCCTGCCCCCCAAAGTTCTCTACAAGTCTTTTACCTCACTACCTGAAATTTCATCCTCTRCATAAAGACAATAGGTTGAAGAAAACTAGTATGGTCAACACTGAGATCATGAGGRTTCATAAGTATCCCTTATTATCCCTTATGAGCCTTGGGTTACCTATCTCAGAACAAAGCTTCCCTCTACTGCCCATGAACTCATGCTTTTTTTTTTTTGGTTGACCACTCCTAATTTATAAACTCTAGAGATTTAGGTTTTCTGCTTTCATACGTGAAACTTCAGAACTATGCACAYCCCATTTATATTCATATCTTCCTAATTGTCTTTTACTACTTTCTGGTCTGCCCATGGTATTATCTTGTTTGCTTTTTGGCTAGCTTTCTTTAAGCTTCATAATTACTATTCCACTTACTCACAACTTTTTGCCAAAAGCACCAGTTAGTGGAGGATGTCAGTGTTTCCCTGAAAAAGGAAGCCGTGGCCAGCCAGGACTCCTTGGATCACAGGGGTTCACTGGACCACCAGGATTGATGGGGATCCCAGGAGTGCAAGGTCCCAAAGGTCACAAAGTTGAAAGAGGATATCCAGGAATAAGTGGACCCAAAGGAAAAATGGGGCAAAGAGGAGTCACTGGATTCCCTGGGGCAGGTGGCATTCCTGGTCATACAAATCAATTGAAGTTACAGCTGTCCAGCCCCTCCCTCCACCCTACCTGTTCACTTCACCCATCCTTTCACTTACCTGAACCTCATAAGGAGTTATTTCAGAACACTAAACTAAAGAGCTACCAGGGTTAGGTCCCTGAACTAGGTCACTCAGGAGTAAAATCTGTGCCTGTGCCAAAGAAAGGCAGAAACCARCACAGGCCCTGCTTAGTTAAAAAAATAAAGGATGCAGTATCCAAGTCAGTTGTATACAACTCYCTCTGAATCATTTCTCAAGGTTTCCTTTGCCACATCTCAGAGAAAATATATTGACATGAAATCGGAAGCAGTAGTGACATAAAAGGCYGCATACAAACTTAGACGATAAAGAAATGTTAAGAGACAAGAGTTAAAAGAAATAAGGAAGTACTGAGAAATAGCAAAATTAAAATCACATACACAGAAACTTACAAAACTGAGATTGCAATCATAATGGCAATCAYTGTGCGATCTGAGCTACAAAGCTAGCAGATCCAAAAAAAGCTGGCAGAACCAAATTTGATACAGATTGTTATTGCAATACAACGCACGAAAAATACCCTGAGAAAGAGAGGTATGTAAATTTTGCCAGAAATACACTTTTCATGCAAAGATCTAAGCGGCTGTTTGTAGCCTCTAACTACCCACTGTTGAAGTAATGCTAAAGTTTAACAAAAACAGAGAGTACTCTTATTTATAATGAGTTCTACGTGAAAGAAGAGAGCCAATGAAATTTAAGTACCATAAAACGCCTGTGAATGGCTTAAAAGGTTGATCCTCACACAAACACCCGAAGTGACGGGTGCGGAGCCCCTGTCTACAGGATTCCTCCGCCCTCCCGTACCCGAGCCCACTTAGCGGGAACTGTAAGCAGGCAAACAAACAACGACAAGTCCGCGCGACAGCCCTTCAGGGGCCTGCCCCGCTCTCGCCGACGCCTCGGGACGCCCGGGGGCCATGGCCTCTCCCGGACGAGCGCTCCGGCCCCACACTCGTCCCCGTCCCCCCGGGAGCGCGGCCGCCGCCCGCCACAATGCCCCAGGGGCAGCCGGGCAGGGCCCGGGTGCTGCCACCGCCCCCCGAAGGCCCGCCCGCCGCCGCTCCCCGCGGCCGTGACTCAGGGCCGCCGCCGGGGGCGGCTCTTCCCCACCGCCCGTTACCTGCATGCCCGGCGCCCCCGGGTCCACGCCGGTGTCCAGCACAGCCAGCAGCACCCCCCGCCCGTCGAAGTCGGGGAAGCGGGCGAGAAAAGCGGCGGCACCGGTCTCCTTCTTGGGCAGGAGGCCGTGGAAGGGGAACGGCTCCTCCGCGGCGGCCGCCATGGCGGGAGGGGGGACGGGGCCGCGCGAGACCAGAGCACGGCCGGCGGCAGTGGCTGCGGGGGGAGGATGGGCGAGGCCAAGGGGAAGCGCATGCGCCATGCCGCCCCACCAATCCGCGGGGAGGCGCACTCTCTTGCGGGCCACGGCGCGAGAGCGCCGGGGCTAAACCGACCAATACGACCGCGCAGTGGGCTGGCGCTCGCGCCGGAGCCGGCGGGGCCCACGATGGAGGCAGCCAATCAGGGAAGCGACGTGCCCCACGCGCCGGACCCCGGGGCGGGCCGCCGGGCCTGAGGGGCGGTGGCGGGAGCAGGGCGTGCCGCCGGGGCGGGGAGCGCAGGGCCGCCCGGGGAGCGCAGGGCCACGGGCGGCCACGTACCGTGGCGGCGGGGGAGCCGCCTGGGAGCGGCGGAAGTCGCCTCCCGGAGGGGGCGGGATGGCTGCGACCTCCTCGGGGGGTCGGTCCCGCCTCAGGGCTGCTGCCCGGCCTCGGCCTGCGGCGGTGGCGGGTGGCCTCCCTCCCTCAGGCACCGCTGAGGGGACGCGCCGGTGCTGCAGCGCGGGGGTGCGCGAAATCCTCCCAATCGGAAACAGAACTGATGTTCAAACATTTATTTCTAATTTTTTTTTTTTTTCTGATTCATTGTCTGGGTTAAAACACGTTACGTGGTTGCAGTGCCTGCAGGAGCGCTGTATCTCCGTTTCTGTGGGGGTTGACGCGGCTTTTGTAATGTGTTGCACGACAGTTTGATGCCTGTGCAACTGTTTAGCAAAGAGAACAACAAAGACTACCTAAAGGCTGTGGCGAGCTCCAAATAAAATTTTTGGTGAAGTAGTTAAGAGAAAATATCAACTTCGAAGAGAGATTTTAACGTTAGTTTCTAGCGTTAATGGTCCCATGTAAACTTGCAAAGAGAGCTGAACTGTTGAGTATCTGAAACCAAATATACAGAGAACTTATTTTAAAAAGGTGTCTTATTTGTAGTGTCTGACGCGTGACTTTTCAGCCATTTTAACCAGCAATAACGGTGCAAACTGGTTGGTTCGTTGGGTATCACTTCACTTTCTTCAGGCAAGTTTCTGTTCAGAGAGTTACATTGGAGGGAAAAAAGGTGAAATTGGTCTGGCTACATTAACATGTTCACTGTAAAGCAAAGGGGATTTTTGGCTTTTGAGAATTTTTGTGTCATTTTTTTGTTTCATGGGTCTGATGAGATTATTACTTAATGTTTGTCACACATTAATCTTCATTGAATTAAATCTGGCATTGGTTCTTTCTTAGCAGAAATGTGGGGAGTTTTACTAGCAAATAGTGGTACACTATGCATTTTCCCCATTTTGTGGGCTACCATCAGCAATGTCTTCCAGCTCATCAATGGCTTGAGACATCTATGGAATTTTTATGCAAGTAAAGTGCTAAAATAAACCTGAAGAGCACTGCCTTAAGAATACATATTACAAAAAAAAGTCAAAGCTGTACCATATGTACTTACTGTGTAACTCAATCTGCTTCCTTCTTTGGCTTTCAATCGTAAGTCAAAATTTTACATTTTGATGTCTAGATACCATGTGCTTGACTTTCTTAGAATACTGCTGGTGTCTGACAGCCAAATTCAGATTTTTTAGAATTACATAAAACTTTGATCTTACTTCAGGGGAGAGAATTATTCTGACAAGGTGGTTATTCACTTGTTTACTACCCAATTCACTGCCCGTTTGATACACAGTTTTCCTTCTGTGTATCATTGCTAATGCCTCTCAGTGGGGGATGCTTGTATTTCTGGCAGCACGTTCAGATCAACAGATGTCTAATATATCCTATTCCTAATATATTTTGAGACATTAAACTACATCAAATTCTCAAAATGTTTTATATCCCATTCAATAAACAAGCTGTATGTTACAATTTGGAAACATCTGTTACTAACCCTGAAAACTTCTGCTCTGTTCTGTTGCCTTGGTCTGAGAGTTATACCACAAACAACTCATCTAATTAGCAGGTACATTAATTGTACAGATATGTACAACTCAGTGATGTGCACTGCTGAGTAGCAGGGCAGGTTCTGCAGGAAAAATCAAGGTTTGAGGAAGGTGTGCCAAACATCTTTTAACAGACTTCAAAGCAATACCATGAGAGAAGAAAGAAAACATAATTTCAGTTACAGTCTTTAAAACATAACCATATTGTATTAATTGTATGAGTACAGTTGCTGTGTTAGGACACACGGTTAAGGTTGTGCATCTTACCGAGCCTTTGTAGTTCTGAACGTACTGAGATTTTTGGAATTTTGCATTTAATTCTGAGCTTCTCAGGTTTCTGATGTTTAGTTTGCTTATAGAGCTTGTTACAATAATTCTGCAATATATTTATTTTATAATGATAATGTGCATGCTCAACATAGATTCCCCTTACTGTATCTAAGTTTCTGAATTGTAATAAATAGAGCTTTATTTTGCTCTGAGTAATACTGTTGCTGTTCCACAAAAGTAAAGGCAAAAGTAAAGTTGCTATGTTGAAAACTCAGAAGAAGAGTTTGTCACAAAAATTCTTGAGACAACATGGTTTGGTCACTACAGTAATGATTTAGCCTCTCTCGGGATCTAAGTTTGTACAGCAGTTCATCTGGATTTGCTGTGTTAAATAGATTCCTATCTCCATGTTAGGAACCATTTCAGCTCTTTGTATCTGAATCTGGGGACTGAGCCAAAGTAAAAGAGTGAGCAACTGCTGCCACATCCCGGGACTCTGATTTTCAAAGGTGCACATGATTTGCAGATCCCTTTGAAAGCGTTGAAAACAAAGGCTGCTCTTTTTCCCTAACGATCGTTCTTCTACTGTGAAATAGGCAACATCTAAATGTCTACAGGTGGCTGGATTTCCATGGGCATGTGATGCTCCATCCAGATTCAGCTCTGAATACTCCCAGTACAGATGTGCTTCTAGGTCTGCTTCTGAGAACCAGCAAAGCTGCTTCAGTCTTGACAGCACTGCGCAGTTCCCCACCTTGCCCATGTGTTAGGCCTGTCAGCATGCAGAGCCGAGCCAACGATCCCCTTTGATTTCACATGCAGCCCTAACACACTGCAGGTAAGGAGGTTGAGGATGCTTGCTGCGTCTTCTGCCCGATGTTACACCCAGAGGTCGGATGTTGGGATTCAATCTCTTCCTTGTCTGAGCTTGCATCTTTCTGCAAACTGAATGCTCTAGCAGCTGCAGGGTTCTCTCTGAGTCAGGCGTTTCTGTTTTGCATGGAAGCATCCCAAAGTGAACAGGAGACAACATGACCTTATATCTTACTAGTGCAGGCATTGACATGGATGGAGAAGTACTGGGGTTTTCATTCTTTCTCTAATTAACACCAAATTATTATATGCAAAGTATCAACTGGAGTTGAGCACAAGAACTCTTTAAATTTCAGTTGCAAGCAATTACCTTAGGCACCATGTTACAGATTTCACTCATTCATGTCTTCTTTCAACCCTGCCTCAGTTACAACATGTTGAGAGGAGGAATGAGCCTACCAGTTAGACCAGGAGAGGAGGTGTTTGATCAAATCTCATTAGGCAAGGGAGGCACTTCAGTATTTTGAATGAGTTCATTAATTACCGAGGTGTTCAGCAGAGACTCCGCCTCATTCCCACTTTAGGAGAGAGGGTTAGCTTCAGTATTTAACTTATAGGTTATAATGGGGATAGATGATCCTTGAATGGGGTGGACGTCAAGATGTACTTAATTCCTGCTGTTGCCTTTTGTCTCCCTTACCTTTACACTGTCTCTCTTTATTCCCATGTAAGTGTAAATCAACACAAGTCCTCCAGAAGGAACAGTTTCCCACTCCCTCCCAGCCTGATCCTTGGCCATTCACTCTCATTCTGCTTCCCCAGTCACTTGTGCTGGTGTGGCTTTGTGGTGGAGCAGATCAAGGAGTAAATCTGRCTGAAAACTATCCCATGACAGCAGTTGGGAGCATTTACCTGAGACAGGTTCCTGTGCCACCTCCGTCATGCTTGTGCTGGTGCAGAGTGGAGATGGTGCCTCACAGCATGGCACTCCCCATGGGCCATGGGACTGCAGCACTGCATGGGGAGCCCTGGCCACTGCACATGGTCTGCAGCACGCTCTGGCAGGGAAGCTGGCTTTACAAGATTTAGATTTTGTTCACCAGGCCCTGTACTGAGACTTCCACAAAGTGCCTGGGTAGCTACAGTCCTGCGTAAGTAAGTTTTTTGGTGGATCTATTTCGTAAAGATTTTCAGAGAAGGTTCAATCCTAGTACTTTTTTCTTTGATTAGTACAGAACAGTTCAGGGTGGACAAAGGTATCAGATCTACGCAGTGAGCACTTTGACACTCTTTCTTCATAGAGAGAAAAACACATACCCATCTTTTAGTTTTGATAACAAAGCTTCCTTCCTGGACAATGTATCCTCAGCTTTGTCTTCATGAAGTTATTTACCTGGTTGGGTCAGTTTGCCATGTTCATCCCTTGATAAATATAAAATAAGAAGATCATTGTATACTCATAAAATTATGAGATCATTAATCAACAACAGCTGGCTGTTACTCTCCAGCATAATCGTATTTCAGATGTGCCTGTCAGAGTTAGCAGAAGCTAAAATTAATGAATTCTTATTGTTCTTGTTCTCTGTCACAGACTCTTGAGGCCCAGCTTATAGTTTTAGGCTATATTGTCATTTACAAAATTGTTAAAAATTTTTGGAAATGATATCCATACGGAGAGCTGTTCATATATTGCTTTAAACACTTTCTTAATAATGCTGCTCAAAGAACTGATTAGTCCTGAAAATTTAAGAAGGTAGGGTTCATTTAGCAAGACACTGGCCTCAGCAAAAAGCTGCAGCTGAAGTTCAGTATCAGTTGAACCTCAAACATCTAGTGGTCTTCTGTGGCAAAATTATTAGTAGGGTTGCTTTTTAAAAGCATATTTCCGTGAGAATAGAGGCACAAAACCAAATGCCATACTCAATTTTTATCTTCAGTGTAACTAATGGATGTTTTTCAAGTTTGCTTTTTTTGGTATAAAGAGAAATAAAGAAGAGAATCGCACCCTGTGATGACAATCGCCTACAATGAAAGAAGGCTCAGAGGAGATGAGCAACAATGATGAGCTCAGGGAAGAATATAAGGAATGGCCACCAATTATCGTAAGGAAAGCTGAACTTACCTCAGCACAAAGGGTGTTGAGGGTGACCTTTGTTTTAGATACCCAGCTGTACCAGAGAGGTTTTGAGTTGTGTAAACAGCCTTGCCTGAGATAATTAGGGGAGAGAAACAGCATGGGTGGAGAAGTGTGTAGGCAACTCAGCCAAACCTAAAAGTATAAAAGCTGAAAAACCAAGAAAATGAACTTTGAAGACAGCAACTGACTTGASCTGGTTTCAACTCATGTATTCCCCCCTGGAGACTGGGGTGCCTAGGGTTGTAATGGTGAGCATACAGGGACTGGTAATGGCAATTTGTACTGTGAGTCAACTGTGTATTGCAATAGCTATATTGCACTTGTGATTTTAGTACATTGCTGTATCACTCTGCTAAATCAAAATCCTGTGTACCATCAAATATCTACAAATAAGGAAAGTTGGTATTAAACACGAAGCCTTCCTCGTGTGGAATATCTCAAAGAACCTGCTCAGAGAGCATTGGGCTCTGACACATTCCAGTCGAAAGAACCTTGAGGGCCACCACAGGCCCTCAACACAGCTGGCAGTTGACTTTAGAAAGCATTCCTTCTCTGAATTCTTAATTCAGAATCACCTGGCTCATTGGAGGTTGTGTTCCAATTGCAGAGTGACTTTCTAGAAACTTACCTTCTCTAAGAAACTTAGACATGCATTTTTTGCCCCACATGGGGGAGATGAGACAGACATTTAAAGGAATGAGAGAATGTGATTCTGTCATTAACTTACAGCTGAGATTTGCAATGGTATAACACAAAATGAGAAGGATACAGCAAATGTGGCCTCCATGATCCTTTTCTTAGCTGGAGAGTATTCAAAGCCAAGGTAATAGATTCTGTTTAAGAACATGAATGAAACTGAGATGGCCATGCCTTCATCAGCAGAGGACAGATGCAAGAAGGTCTGTGGGGTCTTATAGAATCATAGAATAGTTTGGGTTGGAGGGGACCTTTAAAGGTCATCTAATCCAACCCCCCTGCAATGAGCAGGGACATCTTCAACTAGATCAGGTTGCTCAGAGCCCTGTCCAACCTGACGTTGAATGTTTCCAGGGATGGGGCATCTACCACCTCTCTGGGCAACCTGTTCCAGTGTTTAACCACCCTCATTGTAAAAAATTTCTTCCTTATAGCTAGTCTAAGTCGTCTTTAACTATGCTGCAGAAATGAGCAACGAAATGCTGAGTATACATATATACTTGCTATTTCTAGAGCTGAGCGTGCAGATTCATTTTTCAGGTTTCTCTGAAGCTTGAAATAGAGTTGAGCCTTCTTCCCAGATTTGACCTTGCATAACATGCAGAGATTTGTAATAGAAATACAAAGATTAATAGAATGACTTACGGATGGAAAAGTGTGTATGTAAAAGCACCAGAAGAAACAATACCAAGCGAAGGTTGAAGAACATAATATACTGATAACGAAGGACATGGTTAACGTCAGTCAAAGGGGTGAACACCAAGGAATGCGTTGTTTACAGCAAGACCAGAAGGCCTGAGCTCTGATGGGGCCACAGAATGGTGACGCTTAAGCAGAAGACTTTAACTGATAATAGGAGGGTGGCAGCAAGGTTGTAGCCACAAAGATGCCCAAATGAGGATACACAAACCATGGGCAGCAACCTTCCCAAAAGTTTATGGAGGAGGAATCTTTAAGCAAGATTCTGAGGCAAAAGTTCATGCCATAGTAACTAACTTGCAAAGTGAATAAAACTTGTGTCTAAAACCCATTGTCAGCAAGAGGAATCCAAGAGGTTTAGTTAGGAGTTGATAGTTGATGTCCCTTGTCCCCTGTGTCATGTATGAGTGAAATTAGCCAGTCCACTGGGACACACACACCTTGCTGCAGGTGAACATGAGAGTGCAGGAGAACAATCTATGAGATAATGAATGTAAATGACCAAAATTGGTTTTGTTTAACGTAGGTATCACCTTCTTCCTCCATGTGGTTTCACACTGATTTTTGTTGTATTAAATTTCTGCAATCGCAGGAATACTGTATTAATAGGGTGATTGCCAAAGCAGTCAGCATTGCAACAGTGTTTATTCTGTTACATGAAAATCACTTCGGGGTTTTTAGGCTTTTAATTAGTCAAATTTTGTAAGACACCACAGCTTGCTTTCTTTTTAAATTTATGAATGCAAATACTCTTGTGCAAGTTACACTATGTCGTGGTTTAACCCCAGCTGGCAACTAAGCCCCACACAGCCGCTTGCTTATTTTCCCCAGGTGGGATGGGGGAGAGAATCAGAAGGGTAGAAGTGAGAAAACTCGTGGGTTGAGATAAAGGCAGTTTAATAGGTAAAGCAAAAGCTGCATGCACAAGCAAAGCAAAACAAGGAATTAATTCACTACTTCCCATCATCAGGCAGGTGTTCAGCCATCTCCAGGAAAGCAGGGCTCCATCATGCATAATGGTTACTTGGGAAGATGAATGCCTTAACTCTGAACGTCCCCCCCTTCCTTCTTCCCTATATCTTTTATTGCTGAGCATGACGTCTTATGGTATGGAATGTCCCTTTGGTCAGCTGGGGTCAGCTGTCCTGGCTGTGTCCCCTCCCAACTTCTTGTGCACCCCCAGCCTACTCACTGGTGGGGTGGTGTGAGAAGCAGAAAAGGCCTTGACTCTGTGTAAGCACTGCCCAGCAATAGTTAAAACATCCCTGTAGTATCAACACTGTTTTCATCACAAATCCAAAACATAGTAGCCCCATACCAGCTACTATGAAGAAAATTAACTCTACTCTAGCCAAAACGAGTGTACACTATTACAGATTTAAGTACAGCAATTCATGCTTATTTATCGTAGACTCATAGAATCATAGAATGGTTTGGGTTGGAAGGGACCTTAAAGATCATATAGTTCCAACCCCCCTGCCATGGGCAGGGACACCTTCCACTAGACCAGGTTGCCCCATCCAACCTGGCCTTGAACACTTCCAGGGATGGGGCATCCACAACTTCTTTGGGCAACTTGTTCCAGTGCCTCACCACCCTCATAGTGAAGAATTTCTTCATTATATCTAATCTAAATGTACCCTCATTCAGTTTAAAACCATTACCCCTTGTCCTATCGCTACATGCCCTTGTAAAACGTCCCTCTCCAGCTTTCTTGTAGGCCCCCTTCAGGTACTGGAGGGCTGCTATAAGGTCTCCCTGGAGCCTTCTCTTCTCCAGGCTGAACAACCCCAACTCTCTCAGCCTGTCTTCATAGGAGAGGTGCCCCAGTCCACTGATCATCTTCGTGGCCCTCCTCTGGACCCGCCCCAACAGGTCYGTGTCCTTCTTATGTTGGGGGCCCCAGAGACGGACGCAGTACTCCAGGTGGGGTCTCACCAGAGCGGACTAGAGGGGCAGAATCACCTCCCTTGACCTGCTGGCCACACTTCTTTTGATGCAACCCAGGATACGGTTGGCTTTCTGGGCTGCGAGCGCACATTGCCAGCTCATGTTGAGCTTCTCATCAACCACCACCCCCAAGTCCTCCTTCTCAGGGCTGCTCTCAGTCCATTCTCCACCCAGCCTGTATTTGTGCTTGGGGTTGCCCCGACCCATGTACATCCTTACAAGCTGTTTCTGAAGATTTCTTATATCTGCTTAAACTCTAAAGCCCCACCTTAGAAAGGTTGAAAAATGTATGATGTATCTGCATACATATATGAAATAGATATATATTCCCTATAATGGAACTCAGGAGCTTCTATCTGAGAAATGCTTTGTTCATTTAGAAGTAAATATATGAGGCGTTTGAAACTATATTTTCTTAGTGATCTTTCTTATATGATCTTAGAGGTCTTTTCCAACCTTAATGATTCTATGATTCTATGATTCTATTTTATTTAGATTGTTTCTGAGCTTAAATACTCAAACTATTTTTTTGTTTTTCTTAAGTTGCGCTCTCATTCCATTTTTTTGTTACTCTTCAATTTTCCCAGAAAGACAAAGACGTGGCTAAACAGGAATTTCAAAGAAATTTGTAAATCCATTGGTAGAGTTTTGCTAAAAGAACCAACCACCGAGAACCTCCTGGAAAGTTTTTAACTGCTTCCAGGAAATACCTTTTTTGAAGAGCTGCAGAGCTCCTTCCAAGAGATAATGAGGACACTGGGCTCCTCAGAGGCATTTCCTAGATTACTTAACCAATACTTGAAGACTCTATTTCAGAACCTAAGAGTGGCTGATGGGTCCATCTGATCCAGTATCCTGTCTCCTAGTGAAGCCCATTAGCAGACACCAAGGGAGGAGTAAGATCTGGGCAAACATAAATGATATTTGTGAGTAATCTCCTAAACTTCTACTATTTTCAGCTCAGGGGACTTTCTGAACCTGATGAGGCTTGTCTATTTAGTAACCTTACATGGATCTGTCTTCCTAACACGTATTTAATCTCCAGTTGAAACTATATGTTGGCGGTGGTGGGGTTACAGCTATCTAGTATGTGGTTTTTCTTTTTATCTGATTTAAAAATATGAATAACTCTACAGCTGAGTGTTTCAGACTCTGCAAACTCTTTAAAGACATAGTCAGCTGGAGATATAATGACTGGGATGTGGTTTTGTTTTGCAAAACATAAAACTAACACCCCTCAGTCATTGCTTTTAATAGAGTAATATCATGGATTAGATATTTTTAAAGTTCTCCTCTTGAGGGCAGCAAACATTCAGAATTAAAAGTTGTTCATGCTTCCTAATGGTGTGATAAAGAATATCCTAAATTTGAGATAGGCCAGGGTTAGCTTGCCCATTGGCCCCTATGGTTCAGAGCACAGCTCTACTTACAGCTCTACAGCTCTTATACTAAAGGACAAAGCCTGAAAGCTTAAGTGAAAAATACAGTGTTTGAAACCAAGGCTTCACCTTATAAACCGACTGAGAAAGAGTAACTGAGAAGTAGAAACATATCCTACACTTCATAATCTCTCCACTGTTTGTAAGGTCAGGTGAAAGAATGTCGACATCCACTAAAAAATAAGCAGTTTTCTTTTTCTGTGCATTGTTACAACTAACGCCAGTCGTGTGTGATAAAGTTTAAAATGAGCTTTTAAAATATGGCTTCATAATGGAGCTCAACCAAAGGCTGTGTGAGAAGCTCGGGTGCCTTGGACAGCTTTGGTGATTCATAAGTGGATTCATACATGCCCAGCCAAGACGAATGACATCTCTGGCTATGTTCTGTCTACTGTGTCTTTATCATGGACGTAGTGCTATGCCTTCAAACAGAGAAAAGGAAACAACTACAAACAAGGTAGGAAAAACTACTAGTGTATGTGCTGGGACTGCCTATATATTGTTTGTGTGTCTCCCATGTGGCTTCATTCTTCAGCGCGGTCTCATGCTGCAGAACAAGTAAATGCAAATGATTGCAGTGGTCAGTAGATCTGCGACAGGTTTCGGGAAGTATTTCTGCACCTCAACACAACACCTGCTGTTGCTACTTCTTGTATCGGTGCAACGTGCTGCACCAACGGTGGGCAAACTCTCTTAACTGTTGTTACCAAGTTCAGTGCAAGCCTAAAAGGAACAATCTTTCTTTCCTCATTCATTAATTAAGAAAAGGGCGATCAAGAACATTTTGAACTAGTGCTATATCTGCTATGGAAGATAACTGTGCCTTCTGTGTAATCTTTGAAGCTAGATAAAAGAGTAAATTAGACAAGTTTAAGTGTAAACTTTCATGCTGGCAATGCTACAAATGCACATTGGCATGTCTCATTTTACTGTTAAATTGGTCTTATTAATATAAACTCTGTGATTCAGAACTTTTCTCTTTGCTTTTGACCCAGAAAGTATGCCAGGAATGACCTGCTTCCCTTGAATTTACTTCATGTACCAGAAAATATAATGCTCTCAAACTTGGAGAGTGTTGCAGAGCTCCTGGGAACAATGGAGGGAGTTTGATTGTCCTCTGCTTGTTCTGTGGCTTATTTCCAGCTCCCAGGAAAGTTGGATATCATTCTCAATGTGGTGTAGCTGGTTTGTACCAAACTGCACTCTACAGGAGTACCTGCAGTCTTGTAGCAAGAACATATACTCTGGATGCATTATCCAAATCCCATACCTCAAATCCCCAAGTTTACATATACTTAGATTCTTCATTCATGGTGATATTGATCAGTTCATCATAAGGCAGAGGAAATTTGGGGAAGGGTTCTTCAAGGAACATCATGTAGAGCAAAAGAATTAAACTCACAATGATGTGAAAGGAAGTGGTGTGTTGCATGCCCATGCAGGCTTATGAAGGATGCAACCCTGACCATGCAGGGTTGTTCTGTACGGTGTGCAGGGTGAACCGCATCTAAGTTGGTGAGAGAGCATATGATTCAGTGCTTCATCTGTCTGTATGGCTGGACTTACTCCCATCACTTTCTGGGATGGTTGACTTGTTAGCAGCTGTTTCAGCTTGCTTCTTGCCCATCTGTAAGACTCTGTTGTTGGATCATGTGGAGCCTCCTCTTGCCTATGTCATCCCTTGAAGAGAGGCCAGAGGACAAGATCAGCATCGGATGAAGTATCTGTTCATCCTGCATAGGGCTGGGCTGGGGAGCAGAGCTATCCCTTGTCCATATATAGTGCCATATCCTCTCTTTTGATTGGGGAACTCAAGGACTGGATGCTGCTGATCAGTCATCATTGGGAATTAAGGCACCAGTGGCCCTGCATGGAGCAGTCAGGAAGGCCAGGTGCCGTGGTAAGTGGCTGCGCTGGGGGACCCGGGGAAATCACTATAGCTTCCCTGAAGTCCTTCAGAATGGTGGCCATGGAGCCCCCGTCTGACCTCCGGAAAGATTTCCTTTTCTTTTCCGGGGCAGATCTCTCTTCTGCTAGAAGAGCAACTTACCTGGGCTAGCCAAGAGAGGAAAAGTTTTCGTTCACATACTCTAACATGCCCTCAAGGACTAGTTTAATAAAACATTGTAAATGACTGCTTGCTGTCATATATGGAAAGCCTCAGGATGGTCCTTCTGCTTTCAAGGGTATAAAAACCTCAAATTCTTGATAATTCTGGCTGTATTACCATTTTACATGTTACATTTGACTGGATTAATAAATGGCATGATCCCATGCCAAAATCAAAAATGTTTCTTTACCCATATGCGTATCTTTAAATGCCTTCTGAATTTCTTCTTCTTCCTGCCCTTAGTGTTGTAGCATTTTTTGCTTTAACATAATTCAGAATTGTAAAGTATATATTTGTACACAGATATATGTGTCTTCTTTATATGGGTATTTCAGATTTTATTAAGATGCATACAATGTAAATAGAAAATAATAGGATCTGATACTCAATATAAAAAATGCCTTTCAGATTAGCCATTCAAAGTATATAGAATTAATTAACTTTATGGCCACTAGATGTGACTGTTGCTCTATGTAAACATAACTGAAGCATCATTCATCGCTCTAAGTGGTAGTCCCTTAAAAAAAATTTGTGAGATAACTCTATAGCTTTCTAGTGCTGTGTCCTTAATTCTATACATTGAATATCCAGCATTTCTGTTAAAAATTACACCTTGGAAGTTGTAGAGCAATGAAAATATATTATTTCATTATTCTGAAGTCTTAACAATTAGATCGTTGTATTAGAAGAAAGACATTCTTTCTAGAAAAATGAATTGGTAGCAGAAAAATAAATTAGTAGATCTTTGCATGGAAGAACTGCTAGATGCTCTTTGATTTGATTAGATGCTCAAAATATTTTATGGTTCAGACAGAACTGGGAAATTGGAAAACATGCCTTTTCAATTGCTAATTTATTTCCTCCAACTCCAGAATAACCTTTAGGCCTAAATAATAATAAATTCAATAAATTTATTTATTTTTTTCCATATCACACCAATGGGATGCCTAACACCTGTTTGTCCTGTCCAAATAACTAGCCCAAAATGTCTCCTGGAGTCAGTCTTCTACTTATCCTTGCCCATGAATTTGTGAGGAATACAAATATGATCAGGAAAGTGGAATCACAAAAGGGAACTGCAAGTCATTGTAAGGTGAAAACCAGTTCAGAATGGGACCCCAAGATTTCTGAATCCTCAAAAATAAAGGAGTTATTTTCTGTGAGCCTTAAGAGACCATGGGACATGGGCATAACATACTGGTTTTTAAGTGAGTGCAGACAGTCCGCAGGTTTTAAAATGTTTTTGGTTGACAGAGAAGGTGAAACTTTAGAGAAGACTAAATTTATGCCTATTGTCTCTCATCCTCCCACCGCACACCACATTGGAGGGTCTGACTCCCATCTCCTCGATGACCTTCCCAAAGGCACTGGGGTAGCTGTGAGGTGTCCCCAAAGCCACCTCTGCCCCAGGCTGGACAAGCCCCCTGCCCCAGGCTCTCCTCAAGGGCACTGCTCCAGCCCTGACCATCACTGAACTCGCTGCAGTTTATCAGTCTGTCCTGTACTGGGGRGACCCAAACTGGCCACATTATCTCAATGTGGTCTAGTGAGCGCTGAGCAGAAGGGGATAACCAGTGCTTCCTGATCTCCTTCTGGCTGTGCTCCTGCTGGTGCAGCCCCCGATGCTGTTGGCTGTCTCTGCTGCCAGGGGATGCTGGTGGCTTGTGTTCAAGTAATTGGTTGGAATAGGAAACACAGCATAGAAGCAAATTTTCAGCTCTTTAAATGGGAGGAAGTCATAAGTGTGTTCTGCAAGGATCTGTGCTGGGACATGTGCATGCGCCTGGAGAAGGGGATGTGGCAAGGTAAGAGGTTTCAGATAATACTAAATCATTCAGGGAAATGGGCAAAGGAAAATTGTATCTTATATATAAGACATATGTATGTATATATAAATGTACTCAGAAATGCCATTTTGGATTATTGTGGATGTTTTGATGAAAACACCAAATTAGTGCCTGAGAGGTCAAAAAAACAAATGAAATATTAAGAGTTATTAGCAGAAGGTACAGAGAATAGGGCAGAACATCATTATGCTACAGCTCCAAGGTTCATTACATGCAGTTCTGCTTGTTCATCTCAAAAAGGGAAGAACACAAAAAGTGTCCAGACACGAGAAATGAGAAAACAGAACTGGAAGAAGTTCAGAGAAGAGCTACAGGGAAGAGCAAGTTCATAGATTTCACAGTAAACTAGGACTAAACATAGATCAACTGGCTGCCTTATAATTAACATTTGCGTAGCCATGAGTACTGGAAGATTGCAATGGAGAGTGTGAGACATCAGAGACTATGTACTAGAACATGGCTTCCAAGATGATTTGCAAGACCCCTTACAGGAAAATATGTAATCCTACTGGTTCTCCACTAAAAAAAGAGTTTTTTGGTCTATCAGTTGGAAATGACTGCTTGATCCAATTCTCCTTCCTCTCCCTTTTAGTGTTTTGACTGCAGGCAAAGTTTTTATATATTTTTCTTAGAACATTTAATTTGTCCTTTAAAAAAGAAATATTCCACATGTTCACATCAATGTTTGTTTCTTTGTTTGCAATTTTTTACAGTATTTACTAGTCTTTACCACTGCATGGCCTCGCATATCTGAACTTGCATCGTCTACTGTCCTAAGGGAGTCACTCATTTTCAGACTTCTGTCAGATGTTCTAGTTATTAGATTTCTTTATCTCATAATCTTCCTGTATTTCAGTTTGTCCAGATAGAATGTGAACCAAATACCAAAACCTATGTTATTTTGCCAACAAAGTATCGTCAACCTCAGAACCTCATGAGAAATAACTGTTTGCCCCAGCTTTTGCTTTATGTCTGTTTTGCACGCCTGTTATAAAATTACACTAATATGTTATTTGATATGAAATAGAGTGCAATCAAATGGCAAAACCATTACCAGCATGCTGAAAATATTTAAGTCATTATGGTAGTTTTGTCATAAAATAAAAAAAAATATACATGGCTTAATGTGTTAATAGCACTTCAAGTAAAGATTGCTGGAACAGATTGTGACAGGTTAGTGTATTAATGAAAACAGACAGATAAACATTAAAAAAAAGTAGATCTCACTTTTCCCCACTGCTCTGGGACATAAGCATTCTCAGTGCCAATTTCAATACAGCTTTAATACAAGTTTCAAACTTTATTAGTGGACCCTGGGCTTCAAACAGCAAAATATCAGGCTCTGTTTCTGAAGCATACGTAAGCCTGTGGTCTCACACCTTGCAGAGAAGGTTACTGTTCATCTCCCTTCATGAAGAGAGGGAGGTGTCCAGCTGATCTCGTAAAGTCCTGATGAACTTCAAGTAGGGAAGGAAGCAGGGATCAGCCTTTACTGGAGGAGTTTTGTTGACTGGGTCACCTAGGACTTATTTGCCATGCAATTAAGTAATAGTTTAGGACATTTTCCTAAAATATGCCTCATATATATATATGTATGCATATATATATGTATACACATACCCTTTCTACATATATATACACCATTTTATATATATACACATACACACCATATATATACACTTCATTTATATGTATACACCATTTATAGATACAAGTTTATATATAAAAATATATATATACATACGTATAGTGACGAGTCATACATTTGTTTTGTTATTTGAAAATATCTGAATGAGAGAATTATGGTAAAAATGTCTAGGGGAAGGAGCCACCAGAGTTAGCTGCTATGGCCTTGAAAGTGAAGTGGAACAAAAATAGGCCACCAAAGGCTGTCTCCTTTTTTGTGGCAAAGGTGCCGGCAGGAGCTGTACTGCTGTTATTTCTAAAATAAAACAAATAATTTTCAGAGTGATGACATTTGTAGATGATGCCTCTGACAAAAAGGAGACTTCTGGCAATTGGAGGAGCACAGGCAGCCACCAGCAGTGAAGTGGTGGTGGCAGAAATGGATGTTAATTGGGGCCATGGCCATTTACTGCAGGAATTGTCCTGGTGGGCATCCCTGCTGTGTGGCAGAGCCACAACAGACACCAGAGCTACCCAGGAAGGTAATGGGGCCCTTACACATTGTCCATTTGGCAGGAATGAGCAACAGATCTTCCCAATATTTGGAGTCCAGATTTCAGTGAGTATAAGCATGGAGGAAGGTGGTACCTGGTGGTTCAACAGCGGTTTACAACAATGGAAGGACTGAAGAAGAGGGAGGGTTGTCACCGTCTGTCAGGAGGCTCTAGCAGCAGTCCTAKGGACTAGTAACAGTTTGGGTTTCCTAGGCTGGTGCTACAGTAGGTTTGCCAGCCTTCTCTTCCCACATACCTCCCCAAAGAAAGTACTGTTGATGCAAAACCCTTTGTTTAAACTCATTCAAGTTATTGCGCAGGTGGTGCAATTTGATCTGACAGGATTCTGGCTGGCAGCTTGAGCTGCTGTTCCGTTGGTATTCTTAAACGACGCCTAAAAATGAAATCCTGACATTCATAGGGTTAAATAGTGTCCTGCAGGAGTGATAAGTAGTTACATTGCAACAGTCCTACCCAAAAGGGGCAGGAGTCACTCCCTTCCACATCATGTTCACTGCTGTGTTCACTGCTGCTCAGAAGGGTGGGCAAAAAGAAATGCTGTTATTTACCCGTTGATAAAATCAGTAGTTATGCTCTCCATTTTATGAGCTTGCTTAAACATGATTTTTTTTTCCAAGTGTCCCATTGAGGATCTTCCAACTTTGTGTGCTGTGAAGACTGCTCTGTCACCAGGTTGGGATTTTTTCCTCTCCTGCCAGCAAGAGCAATAGCTATAATCCCAGCACTTCCTGTAGTATTTCTCAGTCCTGTGACTAGACGCCTTGAACCCTACTGGAACTGAAGTGATTCACCACCCAGGGCACCTTCCCATCTGTGAACAGTGTTAAAAGGCCCAAATGAATTATTTAAGCACTACTGGACATTTAAAATATCCAGGGCTCATCACCTGGAGCAGTAAAACTTGGGCGGTCGGTCAGAGTGGCTCAGGAGGAAGAGCGAGGCACCATCCGGCTGCATTGCAGAGGCTGAGGACCGCAACCTTCCCATACAAACACGCTCAGATTTCAGCCTGCGGACTCATGGCTCGAAGCTGAAGCATGGGCATGTGGCAACTGTCCAACTTGCACCATGCAGGCATGATGCTCCTTAGTCAAGTGGAGTCTGCCAGGGGTCAGTGTGGGCATTCTGCTTGCCTATTCCCTGAGAAAAGATGTAGAATTAATTAATAGATGTTAAATGCACATTTCTTAACCCTGAGACCTCAGGTACAGTTCATTTTCAGTCACTCTGGCATATGTAATATTCAATTTCTTGGGTTTTAAAATTAAGCATGAAAATTTTGGCAATGCTCACCACCTGCAAGAGCCTAGGTAACTTCACATACCATTAAAACCAGTGGCAATTGTCCTGATGTTAACAGTGCTCAGAGTCCTGCTCATCACCTTCACCTTGTCGCATTGTTTATATAAAGTATACAATCACCTCTAATGTCTTTAATGTGCTTTAAGAGGAGCTTCTTTTCTTTTTTGATTAACCTTATTATCCATTTCTTCTCCCTTGAATTTTCCAGAAATTGCTGAGAGCAATGGCAGAGGATAAGAAAAGCTAGAAAATTACAAGTTGTGCACTAAAATGGATTTCAAAATACTTTTATTTGGTACCTAAAGTTACATATTTTATGTTCATTGAACATAAAAGGCCTGATTTTAAAAACTGCTAGCCAGTCAAAACTCCCATGGATTGTGAGACCATTGTGAGCAGAGTAAGACGTATTTGCGCAGGCTGGTGGTAGCTACCAATCACAGTTTTCACAGTATACTCCAAGTGAATGAAGAATCCTTCCCAAGAGGATCTCCATGGTTCTCTTAAGAGTAAAGGTAAGTAAAATGGCTTACCTGTCTCTCCATGGATCCAAGAAATGACAGAAATCAACTGTTTTTCAGAATTTAATGTTGCAGGTCACCAGATCTCTGGTCCAAACCATACCAGGCTGGAGGGATTTCAAAGGAACCATGTCTTTTGGAAAGAGTGAACATTAATGGAGCAGCAGACTGCTATAAGAAAGCACTTTTTCCCTGCCCTCAAGTTCTGCTCCCTTAAACTTACATAGCCCAGCTTAGCAGCACAACTGGGGAGGAATAATACTGGGAATGTATCCACCCAGAAGTCTTGCAGATTCTTTCCCTCAGTGAGCTGCAGCCCATTGCTGAGTTTTATTCATATAACTCAGGGTGATGGGAAGTTACCAAAGAAACATCAAAAGCATCACAGAGTTCTCATCACTTCCAGTCTTGTGCTTGTGGATAGGTGAGAGACAAGATCCAGCTGAAAAGCTCAACTCAGCAGGAGCCCCAGGAGAAGAGCTGTTCCCTTCAAGTTGGGAATGTGTGAGGTGCTCCGTGTATAATATCAAAGAGTCAACATGAAAATGGTCATATGCCAAAAGGCCTGAGTTCTTCATTCTCTATATGAAAAAGGACTGGAACAGTGTAGCAGAGGGGAAGCTGATGGTTGTTCCTCCCAACTAGGAACTGGTAACAACTAATACTGCGCTGCAGAGATTTCTGTTTAGGAACCTGTAGTAAGGGAGAATTATACCTGTGAGCCATTCCAGTGACTGCTGGTTTAGCACGTCTAGGATGGCCAGCTCCTCATGTTGCTACTCACCTGTCTCAGGTGAATTTGCGATACATCTCTGAAGCCCTCTTCTCCCCACCCAGCTCCCCTCTTCTGTAAGCCAGCCTGGCACCACTGCCTGCTTTGTGCTGTTGGAGTCTAAACTTCCTCCCTAATTCATTGGGATTGTAGTTAATAATACCTTGGTACTTACACAGCACTTGAATTTTCAAAGTGCTTTACAAATGTTCTCTAATTAACTTTGAAGTGTTTCCTGGCAGCATCATAGAGAGTAGAAATGGAAAATACTTAGAGATAGAAAAATGCTCTACCCATGACAATTTTCAAAATATTCGAAGACATGGGCATCAATCRCTTCCTTCGGAGACTATTGGAAAAAATGATCAACAACACCTATTAGCACCCTCCCTTCTTCTACTCCCTACCCCCACTCTCCAAAAATCTCACAGGATTTCGCAAAATGTCAACTAATTAGATATTGGCATGTGTCTGGACCAGCCTCTGTAATTCCTCTTCTTCCTCCTGGCTGATGGAGTGTCATCTGCGCTGTAATTTGACTAACTGATAGTATTCTGTCTGATTATATGGCATTAAAGAAAAGGATTAGGGGAAAGAGGGCAGTGAGCGAAGCAAAGATGAGATATCTCTTGAAAAACTGCCTAGAGGAGTTGTGGGAACAGCTAAAATCCATTGAGTGAAATTATATCTTCCAGGTGATAACCGGGACTGATAAAGCTTTTTTTTCCAAAGGCAAAAACAAGAGTTGAAATCATCCATTTTGGAGAAATGGGGTTTAGGGTGTGTTCTTCATGCAGACAGGGTGAGGCACTGACAAAGCAGTCCTAAAGCGTTGATGCACTTGGTCTTGAGCAATCTCAATAAGTATCTCTCTGGAATTAGCTTTTTAAATGAACGCACTGAATTGTTGGTTAAATTGCCTTGGACTGCAGTTAGGTAAGATCCATTTTAAAGTCGCTAGGTTAGAAGCCACTCATCTCTCTACATTCATAACTTAGTTTTCACAGGGTGGGGTGAACACATTTAAAATCCACCACTGCCGACTGAGAGGTCTTACTTCCTTTTCAGTCTGCCTTGCTGCCTTCTCCTGCATACAAACTCCTCCTGCTGAGCTTTTGGTAACGAATTCGGTTTACTATTCCAGCACAAAGCAAACAATTTTGTTTGTTTGTTTGTTTTGAGTTTTTTTGTTGTTTTTATTGTGGGAAGGGAGCAGGACAGAGCAGTGAATCGTCTCCTTTTTGGTGGTGACAAGCCATTATATCAGGGCAACTGTCTGTGAGACCATAGCCTAACACAGGGGATGAACCCGTGAAGCCAAGTGAGATGCAGTTGTTGCAGGTGCTGACCAGGAGCCCTGAGAGGAACAACTCCTGATCCCTAACCGAGAGGGAAAAGAGAGTTTCTGCCACGCAGGTATGCTGATGGCATTTCCCGAGGTTGCCTCCGAAAAGCTTGCCTCTGTGATTGAGTCCCATGCCAACATTCATTAAAGACCTTGTTTAAACTTGCCAAATGAAATATAACCCTGAGCTCATACTGGAGGAGAAGGTTGACACTGTGTTTCAGTGTGGGCCCACGTCCTTTTGGATCCGAGCCTGTCTTGCACCTGCACCAGCCCAACACAGCTTGAAGGCTCAGGGTTTTGAGGAGCTTCAGGGCACGTTAAAGGGGAAGGCCCAGGCCTCTGCTGCCCCTTAGCATGGACTTTGCCTTTCCTGCAGTGTGAAAGGGATGGGCTAGGTGGGCTCAGCTGGGTCTGCCATTCACCCCACCTGCCCTGGAGGAAACGTCACACAGGCACACGGGGTGGGCAGGTCACGTTTACAGACCTTTAGTCAAACATGGGGGTTTTTATAAAACTTTTTTTTGGCCACATGACTCCTGGAGACAGATTTTTCAGTGCCTGTACCATGAAGTTCATCCCAGACTCCCACTCCACAAGTGGCTCTGTCTTTTAGGGAAGATACATGGGAGGAGAGATGGGCTTATTAGGAGGTCAGACAGAGGAGGCAAGCTGCAGTTTGCCTTTAAGCGACAGCAGTGCTTGTTCAACTACTTCTCACCTGCTCTCCTCCGCCACATCGCAGCAGTGATCCTTGTGCCCGGGCAGGTCTCCCTCGTCTTCTGGACCAGGCGCCTATGGAGGAACGTTGTCCCCGTGTTTCTGGACCTCACTAAAACGCTGCTATCTAACTCAGAGCTGACCTTGGCTCCAGGTCTGTGACAGGCGAGAAAAGCCAAGTGTTATACTTTATAAGGGCTACATATGGAACAGCTGTAAATGATTAAACTCTTGCATACTATTAATGGGTTAATCTAGGAGACATGGCAAGGACAGATGAATAAAACTAATGTATTAGCAGCAGTTTTCAGTACCTACTGAGAGAAGGATGTTCTTGCGTAACTGAGTGTGGCTGGATAGCCGAACTTACCTTTACCCAACATGGGCACTGAACTCATTTCAGATTCCTTCTCTTTGGAAGGTGTGAACCTGTAATCCTGAGCTGCAGGGAATGTAGCATATGCCGTTTCTGAACTGCAGTTAGGAGAATTCATGTTTTATAGTGCGCTTCTGCTGAAGCCAGGAGCAAAATAAATGACTGAATGAATAAAGTCTCTTTACGTCAGTAGAGACCAAATTATCTAACAATTTAACAATAAATACCTTGCTAAATTAAATCTTGTTTTCTTCAAATAGCCACAAGGAGTGTGAACATTCAGCAGCAAGCTGATTGCATGAAAACAAAGACATCTTAGGCAAATGCCAAATATTACAAACAGGGTATTGTTTAACATTCTGATACTCAGATAAGAGTTTATGAATGTTATTCACACTTTACATAAACATTCCCTTTTCTCTTTAAAGGAAATCAAAGGCAAGACTCAACGCAAAACAATGCTTCAAGTCAAAATTATACTATTAAAATAGGATTTTATAATGAAAGCTGATTGTATCTTTCTCTATAAATACCTGCTTCCTCTCAGTGAGATACAGCCTACTCCTGACAATATTACACTGCCCATAGCTATTTTCTCTCCTCCCCTATATATACACACATATATGTATATATGTATGCAAGCATTCCTGATCTAGCATACATAGAGACACTCTCACACACCACTTTCACACATCCTCAAGGGCTTTTTCAACTAATGGAGCTCTCTAGCATCCTTAGGCTGAGATGAAATATTCAACACCTTACAGAGGTTATGCAATCCTTTTTTATATGTAATTAAACTACCCTGGTTTACATGGATTAAAAAATTCATAAACATTTCGGTCATCTTGGTTAAAGCTTCTGCTAGTAGAATGGAGTCACTCCCTGCAAATATTCTGTACAAACTTTCTCGTAGTGCCAGGAAGCATTTTCTTCCTTTCCTCCAGAATAACCAGCATGAAGAGACTGACATGAAAACTATGAGTCTTTTGTACTTTTTTTTTCTTATTACAGAAGCAACAGTCTCTGAAGCAAGTTGTCTGTAAACAGTAATCCAACTAATTTACTGTATCCTTTGTCCCCTCATCTGCTTTCCCCCAACAGGCCCTAGCCCTAACTCCGCAGCCCGCGATGCTCGTTTGCCAGAGGCAGCACTGCTGTAGCTCTCTGTGTGCAGGCTGGCTCCCAGGCTGTTGCCAAACTGGGTGTATTGCAGCTGAATTTTGCCAGATCTTTTCTCGGCGGGAGCGTTAATATAAGCCCCTTTCCAGAACCACCAGTTTTCATGTGGTTTATCACAGACTTCTCTTATTTTTTCAGGTTTTGCTAACAATGGCCAGTGAGTTCAATGGTTTTTGGTGGGTGTGAGAGACACCTGGACACACAAGCCGGTAGGCAGAGCAATCACGTTAATTCCTCTTGCCTTCAGAAAGCCAGCCTAGAAAAGAGAAGGGATATAAAACATCATGTTCAGGCCAAGCTACAGCTATTAACTGAGAGGGCATGGGAATAGGGGACCCACCGTGGACGGGCAATTCTGTACTTGCACAAATGCTTTTTTTGTTCCAGCCACTGCTGGAAATAGGATATGGTTTAACTGATTTTATGGACTGATCAAAAAGGACAGAAACATTTCCCTCTCTTATATAACAAAAAGATTAAAAAAAAAAAAGACGAGCAGAAAAAGCAAATAGTTCTCTGAGCAGCAGAACTGGTGCGTTCTGGTTTTCCCTGTGCTGCAAGGGGACAAGAGCTGGTTTTCCCCACCCCCGCTCTCATCCTCCCCATCCCTTGGTGCGGCAGACCGTGCTCCCAGCTTAGTCCGAGCTCTGCCGGGCTTGAGGCTGTCATGCCCTGGCCAGCTGCCCCTCAGGCACTTGCTGTTCACCAGGGGACAGCTTCTCCTGGGGATTGATAGGAGGCTGAGAAATCACTACCTTTCCTTTCATGGCAGTGTTCAGTTGGGACCTTTTTCTACGCAGCCGCTGCTTCGCCTGGTGCCTGATAGATTTAAGACTTCGACCAGTCTGTTGTATTAGACAGTGAACAAACGGAGAGGTGACCACAGAGATGGATAGGTAAGACAAAAATACCTCTCCTCTCGAATCTACGCCTAATCAAAGTTTAATTAAAGTTTCTCATGAAAGTCACCTGGATAAGAATCCTGATTTATGCTCCCATGATTTAATCATATCATCGTCTGACTTTCTGTCTTAGAGAAATCTAAGTGTTATTCTAAGCATATAGACATCCCACCAAATTTCTTGCATAAGAATCAGAAGTCCTCAAGTGCTGGTTTTCCAAGCTCAGAGTAATACTTTAGCAAGAAATATACCATGAATTTTATTTCCTCCCCTGTGTTGCTTTGCCTCCTGTTACTAAGCTATATGAATGAAAACTCTGGTTTTTATGGACACTGACTGCAGAAAACAATACATAATTCAGAGAGAGGTCCTGAGTTCAGCTACTGGAAGCTGCTTCACTCTCCTCTTTTTTTTTCTTTTGGCTTTCACTTTTTAGCTGTCTTTTAAAAATCAGGTTAGTGCTTGTTTAAGAGCCTTAGTGACTTTGCTCAGTGTGAGAGCAGTAAGGGGGGTGATGGCAAGGTTGTCCTGGGGGAGGTTGAGAGAGAGGGTGAGCTGGTGCAGGGCTTTTCCTGGATCTCAATACAAAAAGCCTGACAATAAAAGGCTTAGTAAGATAATTGCTTTAATAAGACAGAATAGGAGGAGGAATATAGATAGTGAGTAAATGTTATGTCCCTTCAGATGCTGGGCACCTGCGTTCATGCAGCATCGGACCTAGCCCAGATGGGTTTTCGCCCGACGTGATGCACAGAGCAGATCCTGTCTGTGGAGAGCAGCTCTCCCTTTTTGGTCGTTTGAGATATTGTATAGTACAAGAATTGTATTGTATGCAAGAAAACAACTCTATTCCTAAAGGATGCTCACACGAGAACTTCTTGTGACCCTTTTAGATGAAGTCAAGGCCAGGCAGGTGGTGTGATCGCTGGTACTGAGTGCAGGCTCCCCTGGTACGACGAGCTGGCTGAGCTCATCCTGCGGCCAAGGGGCAGGTGCAGCACAACATGGCCTGAAGGCCATGCTGGACGTGCAGCCCAGCGCAGGACCGGCCTGTGCCTGCTCAGTTAACCATGATGTGGCTCACTCCCTCCTCAACAAGCAGTGCTCACCTGGTCGGGATCAAAACATACCACCCCTTGATCCGTGTAGAGGTTACCTTTCCCAAAGCTATATTATAAGTTGCAGATTGTATTCATAACATAGGGGCTTCTTAAGCCCTAAGTACAAGCCCTAACAGAGCAGATGTGGCCTGTCCAAGATCACCGACTCCTGGAATGCAATGTCTTCAGCAAAGCTCCCAGTACAGATGTGTGTCTTTTAAGATTGTCCTTTACATCTTCCATTTAAAAATAAGCTGGTACATATAAAATGTGTATGAATAATTTAAAAATGTCACCAGAGAGTTACATTAAAGGGTAATGTAATACTCTGGAGCAACTAGAAATAAATCCCTTAGCATGGAAAACTGCTGTACTGCAGAACAGCAATTACAAGCAAACAAAAGGAAACAACAAGATTCTTGAATCTTCTGGCTGTATCTCTGAACCTAATTAGTATAGCCTCCAACTGCATCAAAGAGTGCTTCATTAATGAACCTCTGAATCATCTGTTCTCCTCTGTGACTGATAACCATGACTCAGTATTACCAGCTATGAGGGTGAGGTGGTTTGGTAGTAAAGGCATTGAATTGCCTGCTATCTCCTGCCATGAACTTGCATGGGCAGGCTGTCATCTCTGCACCTCAGTTCTTCATTGAAAGGCAATGCTCCTCAACGCTGTGACGTGTTACTCGTAGAATGGATCATGCATTGCAATGAGCCTTGAGCCCAGCAGAGTCTTCTAGGTAGTCCTGAAGCGCTTGAGAATGCAAAGAAAGTGTTCACAGCTGGGAGTCCTCAAATACAGAATGACCTAACTTTCCAGATGTTTCACAAGGAAGAAATTTTGGAAATGTCTAAGTTGTAGCAGTTGAGAAAGGAGGAGCATGGTTTTAAGGAAACAGTAATTAACAGTTCATAGGAGAAGAATGGATAAAGGAAAGGGGAAGAAATAGTGAGCAGAGCTAAGTTTAAATGAACAGAGAAAAGACTGGGGTAATTCAGGGAAAGAAAATGAAGTTACTATCAGATTATGTGGAGGGAGATTAATGAGAAAAGTGAACACAGAAATCCCGGTAGGTAAACCAGAGAAGCCTGTTTAACGAACGAAGGAAAGAACTACCTCGGATAGTTAATTAAAACAGAACTGCTCTCATAACATACAAGGTAAAACTAATATCCACAGATGCCATCATATTCAGATTGATCCTGATGACAAAGATACATTTTTGCTGCTTCTTTACTTGCTGCTTCTTTTCTTGCAGAGACACATCAATAATGCATATCTTAATTACATTCAACTACAGAACCTATGTATTAGAGTGGTGCCACTTTGGTGATGAATAGAGATGTCTACCAATTTGTCATCTTGCAAAGTACAGTACTGGGAAAAGCCTAGCTTGCCTGTGTAAAGCTATAAGGGCCAGTCTGTAAGAGAAGACTGGAAAATATGTGTTAAAAAATACATCATATTGAATAGTAGTAAGTCCCTAAAGTGAATACTGGGCTGAATTCTGGTCTCCTCATTATAGCTCAGGTATATTGTTAGATGTACCTGAAGTAAAAACAGTCCAAAAAGTGACAACAAAACAGAAGAAAGATGAGGCTGCTACAACACAAAACATTGCAAAATCAAAGATCTGTTGAACTGAAAATCAGAAACAATAATGAAAATATAACATTTCAGGAAAAAAGGTTAATATAGTTTAAGGAATTTAGATACTCTAAGTAGGTTTATCTGATTTTTCTAATGTTCTTGTAAATCCATCAAAAAAAGAAAAGCTGAAGCTGTCTTTACATCACCTGTTTTCAAGTAGCATCAAAAATTCTGAACAGGTTTTATTGCACATTGGCACATATACCACTTACCGTGCTCTACTGCTAACATACTTTTCACAATACAAGGATGGTAAGATTGCCTCCCTGAGAAGCTGTCAGTCAAAATCCTGTTTACTCTAGCATGTCATAAAATCCAAGTATAACAAAGTTTTCTGTCAGTTTTAGGTTTTGACTATAGCTGGATCTGACATCAGTTCCCTATATAACAAATTTTGACTGTCAGTTTAGATATTATAAAACTTGTTCTGAAACAAAATGTAAGTAGCAATGTTGGCTTTTAATTTCTTTTGATTATAAAGTCTGAGATTAAAACATCTTCAACCACAAGTACTCCAACTGGAGAGCAGTAACTGATTGCTGGTTGACATCTGAAACAACCCTGCATGGCAGGAAGTTGCTTATTGCTTTTCTTTTCTTCTGTTTTGCTTGACTGTAGACAAAGTCACACTTCTCCTCAGGGAGAACAGAGAGCATCTTCTCCTAGGAATTGATCTTTAAGTATGGAAAAAGCATACTTGATTTTGGCATAGCATCAAAATTAATATGATTGGCATAGCATCAAAATTAATAATATGTAGATGCTACCAGATTCTACTTCCAGGGAGAAAGACATTTATTTAAAGGTGAAATACTGAGGATGGACTGTATGGGCTATGTTTATGACATCTTGTAGGAGAATTTCCAAGAGCATCTTCAGGATATGAAGATGCACAGCCTGTGTTGGCCTCGAGGCCTTGAGTTTCCTGACTCCTGCACCATACTGTCTTCCCACCTTTGTTGCGGTGTTTCTGAGAGATACCTCTAGGCTATCAGCCAAAGTCAGTGTGGACACACTGCAGAACACCGAGCCAGATTTACTAGCTGTGCCACTTCTACCATTGAGATGTCCCAGACCAGCAGGAGAAGTTGAAGGAACCGCAGGAGACATTATAAATCTTAGGCTCAGCTTCTTGGCTGTAAGGCCGAGACCTTTGACACCAGCTTTAGGTGGGAATGCCATAAACCCAGTGGAGCAAACACTGGAAGTCTCTATCTGAAGCTATCCATGTAAAGGAATCTTCCAGTGCTGAGGAGATCTTAAGGAAGCTGTTTTATGTCAGTCCTGTTAGTCTTTTTGCCAGGCATTTGGCTATCTAGTATTTAGTTTTACTTTACCTCACTCCTCAGATAAAACTGTCTTATAGTCATGTTTCTTCTCCTTTCATTCCCAGACTGCAAGGACCACCGATCAGACACAAATGAGGCTTTGTCCTCTCTATCAGAGTGCTGTAACATCTCATTTCACACTTCTGCTCTCATGTTTCTTTCAAAGCCCATTCATGTTGGCTTTTGTTTTTGTTGAACTTCCTCAACGTCTCCTTTCTACAAGTCTGAGCTCAGAGCACTTCAGGCATTTACCTTCATGTGAGATTGCACTGGAGTGATGTGAGGTGTTAATCTCTGAATAATTTTTCACTTTAAGTAATCCATCATACGAAGTCAGACAGGGCAAGCATTACAAGTTTTGTGTGGCAGAAATAAAGTTATAAGCTAAAAAGATCATACAACAAGTCTTGTCCTTTTTTTTCATCTTTAACCTTGAATATAAACAGTGGATTGACCCCTCTCTCTATATTGAGCTAGTAATAACTGTCAGTGAAGAGAGAGTGGTGATTTTTGTGAATGGAAAGGAAGATGCAGTTAACTGAAGTCTACTATTGCTTTTTTCCTATCAATAGTATTGTAGACAATGCAAATTCCACAAGGCCAGAATTTTTGGTCAGTGAGACATGGTAGTAGATGTGTGGAAGTGCAATGGATTTCTGTGGGTAAACGACTGATGAGCTCATGCTATTTCACGTGGAGTGGAAGTCTACTGGAACTGACACATGCTAGAATGAGTGGGTATCTTCTGTCCTGTGTGACCCTCTCCTGGAAACTCAAAGTACAATTAGGACAAAAAGTGCAGTTCACAGGCAGGTAGCATAAGCATTCACTGTTCAAGTGAGCAGGACAAAAAATGTGTTTTGTAGAGATTGTTTCATTCTCTGCAGCTCTTGTGGTGCAGAATCTCTCATTAATATTTGCTCTGTCATTCAAGTCTAAGACAAATATTTTAATCGAAATATTACTCTCAGTGCAGTTTAAACATAAAACCAAGGAAGGTTAAAAACCATCTCCTGACATGAATGCTTTGATATTAAAAATAAATCTTATTTGTAGAAATAAAAGCTGTGCAAAAAATACAATTTGAAGCAAGCACTTCCTGCACATGAGTACATCTTTTACAAGTGCCATAATTACCAATATCCTTCAGAATTAAAAGGATAAATTCCTCTGCTTTCCATAGCAATCCAACCTGAAGATATTGTTGCCCCTATCCACTAGGCAATTACCCAGGGAATTGTTGGATTGGAAAGCTGAAGACAGAGAAATAGGTTTTGGATAGTAAGGAGTTATAAGGAGAGATGTTCCTTAATGCACTACAAGAAAATCACTAAGCAGAGGGAAGAATATAGGAGAAGACACAGTGGGTGGCTGGCCCAACAGTGCTTGCCGTCTTTGTCTCCTTCCATAGTCAATGGAGAGAGGAATAGGGTCCTGCCAGGCCAGCTGAGAACAGGAACCTACCATCATGTATTCTGCATTGCGCTCACCTCCACCACCTTAAGCTAAAGCTACATGAAAAAACTCCAAAAGAGGGAGAAAAGGCAAAGAAAGAAACAAAGTAGGAAAATGGACGGAGAACAACGGAGAAGGAGTACGAGGGCAGAAGGGCACTCAAATGAAGAGAAGAACCACAGCTACACAGCAACTTAGCGTGGGTTCTCTCAACAGGAGAGAGCAGAGGTAATGCTTTATCTTGCAAGTGATAAGGACCCCACTGAGGATCTCGGAACTCATGTTAGTTGTAATTTAGAGCAGAATTGAATGAACGTTGCAAGCTGAACAATTGTAAGAAGGAAATGTTCAGCAAGAGAGACTGGAGGAAGAGAAGGATACTGTAACCTTGGAAAACTTAAAAAAAAAAAAAAAGAAAAAATGACATGAAGTTTTGCTGGTGGAGATGTAAAGAAAAGGACAGATTTTGGAGGATGTTAGAAAAGTAAAGCTGCCCACGAGAAGCATAAGGCAGGTCAGAGAACTGCACAGCTGGAAACCTGAATTACCTGAAAGTACATCTGAAATGTCAATGACAATAACATAAAAGAGGGATAGGCAGAAAGAAAATTCAATTTTAGTAGTCTTAAGCTGAGGAAGTACAGGCCTAAACAATATCCCATATCTCTGTCCAGAGAGTCACGGAACATGACACAAAGTGTGCCTAATTTAGGCTTTTTAGTTGCACTTAAAATTTAGGCAGATAGGGCCTCCTCCGGAAGGCTTTCAAAAGCACACTCTTCACTCCATTAGCTATACAGGAGACTCATCCAATTTACAAGAACTGGTGAACTAGGAACAGAAAACTGAGGCACAAATCTGGTTTCTGAGTTACTTAACCTAGATCTGCCCCCCCCAAAATATTTGGACAGAGGAGTAGACATAGGTTTAAGAAGCTACAAGTATACAACAGAGTGTTTACAGAGAATATGGAGCAAAAGAGGTCTCTCAGGAAGTGGGATTCGAGAAAAGTGAGAAAAATAAAAATACGTGCCAGCAATATGTTGACTGAGGAACGGAAAGACTGCAGAGCAGGCAGAATAGGACATTGAAGAGTGGTGAGCCAGGGAGAAGCTGATGAAAAGAGCCAGTGACAAGAGCAGAAGAGATGCTATTGTATCTCAGTGACTCAGATGATGATTCCTTGAAAAAAAGTCAAAATTGGACTACAGTAGAGCGTAGCAGAGGATCTCAAGTTTTGCTCTGCCCTGGATATGTCAATAAATCAAGGAACAGTTGTAACTTGGCAATTCAACTGTTAAAGAGAGGTTTGAGCCACATAAACTCAGATTCGGTTCTAAATTTCACTTGCCCACTTTGAAGGTTTTTTCCATTTTGATTTGATTCAGTACATTTATTACGTTCAGTGGAATTCAGGTGCATATTGAAATCTGGAGATTTCAATGATACTATGAAGTATACATTCTGTTATTGATGATCTGACTCTAAAATCTTGACCTCCATAGGAATACTGGCATAGGAAATTACATGTGGTAGCTTTGAAACAGTGTTTTACCAGTAGAAGCCTTTTTAGATTCAACCTGAAGAAAATACATGAGATGAACACATCTTTCGAAAATCCTCCAGTCTATCCTATTTGTGTTCTCTTTAAAATCAGTGGGAAGTAGCTACATGGCACATCAATTTTTAATCAAAAATATTTCAGCAAAATATATTTGTTTGGGAAGCTACAACAAAATGAATTATACAGTTCTTTCACTGTACAACTTAAAAGAGAATACTTAATAACACCATGCAGTACAAATTGTGCTTACATAGTGATTTTCACAGAGTGTCTTAAGGAAAATTACACATAAAGAATACAAAACCACAAATTTAGTTCATTCAGTGAAAGCCAAGGAGAACAAATAAAATTTAGGTCTGGATTTATAATCAGAAATTGAATCAACAATACAAAGCTCAGTGGGCAATATGCTCCACATGTGAGAAATAGTACCCCAGCAAAATCTCTAGCTTCCAACAAATGTTAGCATATCATTAAAACAGCTGAAAAAAAATAGCACAGTTATTACCATACTGACATTCTGCCACATATGTGAACAAAAGGCAGTGGGTTGTGCTAAGTTAAAATAGAACAAAAGATTAAAAGTAATATAGTGCTTTTCATAACAGGCCTACCGGCTGAAAAATGGGAGGATGAGTGAGAAGGTACTAAACTATGGTAATCTGTGTTGATTAACATGTGTGTTGAGATACTCCTAACAGACTAAAAGTTGACTAATAACAGTAATCCAGAAATGAGTAAAGTTTCTGGATCAGTTGGTGCTTATATCAAATGATTATGCAAAGCAAATTTTAATCTCAGCCAGCCTCTGAGATAGTGACTTCCCAAATGGATGCATATAATATTCCATGGTTTTCTAGCTAACTTATATACTGGCATCATACAAATTTAATGTTATCGCTAACTGGTAAATGAGCAGTCCACCATAAGCAATACAGTTGTCACCCAGAAAATTCTTAACACTGTCAGTAGTCAGTAATTAAAGGGCTTTAATTAAAACTTTTAAGTCTTTGAACACATTTGGGAAGACATGCATCAGGAGCCAAGTGTGGTATGCCAAACGCCTCTGACAATACTCAAATACATTGTGACTACGACAAAATATTCTCTCTTCCCTCCAAGCTTCCCGTAGCCGAGCTTTTCTACGTTAGCACTTTCTTCACTGCTTTCTTCACTAGGCTCAGATACATGACCGGGTTGCTGCAGGGTAAAATGTCGGTGCATATCTGCTGAGAAGCAAGAGCTATTGGTGCACACATTTGTAGACTGTGGCAAATGAACGGGAAGCAACTTGCTGCTATCCTTCTTCACAGTGGGCTAAGTTAAATCATATTGCATCGCATTTGTCATCAGCTGGGGCGCATTTGTGACAGTGACCGTGGCTCAGCCATCAGGCAGTTACGGTGGCTGTGTGAGTCTGAGCTCAGAGACCGACACTTCTCTTGCCTAGTCAGAGAAATCACGGCTATTAAAGTTGAGGAAACTAATCAGTGAACTAGTCCATCGCTTTCCAAATCCCAAGAGTTGCTATTAGGAAAAAAAAACCACCCAACCCACAAAAGTGTAGAAACAGTTACAGAAAGAAAGAAAAGAGCATAAAAATTCTTTTCCTTCAAGGCTGAATGAGACTGGAAAGCTGAAGGGACAGGAGTTATGTAGTGTTTTATCATTCATTTGGTGAGCAATGCTTTTACCTCTTTACTGCCTGACAGGTGATGTTACATGGTTGAGTTATGGTAGGATGGGATCACATGGAAACTTGGCAATTCTGGTTTTAGCTCTGATATATTTTTCCTTTGGAAGAGTGGCTTGCAACAAAATCGCGGAATATTGATGTTTAAAGGAGAGACAATTGAAGTTCTACTAAATCTGAAGTTATTTTTTGTCATGGTTAAACAAAATGACAAAAAATACAATGGCAGTTAGTTTACTAAAAGAGAAAAGAACATATAAGATAACACATTAAAAGATACATCAAAATGTCAATAAATCAGAGAAGGGAAGTGGAAGACTTTGTGTCTTTATCAGAAGAAAAACAAAAGTAATCAATTAATTTTGCATGCAGTAATACTTACACAAGCATACCCTAAGTCAAACGCAAAATGCTGCTGTCTTGGGAGATACGACTTGCTTCAGACAAAACCGATCCGCTTTGTTGTGTCCAATGTGTGGTAATGCACAGGTAATGTGTGGTCCCTTGGGGAATACAGATAAATTGATCCATTTCCCCAGCGCTGACACTTCAGCAGATGATTAATTAATCAACAGTAACTTTTGTGGTTTTTAAATGGGTGAACACTGGAAGGCTTATCATGGCTATGCCCACATGTTGCATCAGCTACAGAGATTTTGTTTAAATTTTTCTCTATTTCAAATGTGAATACTGTTTGGTAAAATAAGAAAGAAGAACTGCAGGTTTCCCTACTGACTTATTATATTACTTTGGTAATTTGCCTACAGCTATGTACACAAACATGGTATTGAGAAATGTTGCTGACTAATAACAGCCAGTGTACTGCACAGTTAACCAGTCGAAGTCATTCTTTTACCATGGTAATTTATTAAATGATTAGAAGACTGATCACAAAAAGAAGAACGGATAGACTTTTTAAGCATAGCACTGATAATTAGCACTTTGGGAGAAACCAAAGAGTATAAGATGTTTGTTTCTTGTGCAGCATCTTTCCTGATTTACTTGTGGAGTTCTAAATCACAGTAATGATGCTTCAGAAATCTGTTTYGTTCTCTCATTGAAGGGTGAGGATTTAATTTTTAGAGGAGAGTCCTGAGAGACAAAAGGCCTGGATATTTGGGGAAATTTCTTCAGATCTCAAAGTCCCGATGCCATCCATTTCCTCAGTAATCTTTGGAAAGTGCCAACTATGTGAAATTAAACACTGACAAAAATACCGTTCTTAAAAAAAATTCCTTATGTCTGATACTTATATGGTTGGTTCACCATTAACTGGGGATTAAAAAAACTGAATGGCTTTCTGTTGCATGAATTTTCTTCCAGCCTTCCTCTTTTTCCTCACACATTTAACAAATGTTACACTAGCAGGATTTATAAGTTCATTAACACTCGGGTTAATTCTGCCTTCATTATAAATAGCAAGAGAAACTTCTGGAAAAGTCTAGCCAACAGTAGCTTAGTATAACTTWGCAGTTACTGTATTAAGGAACATAAGTTACACTAGCTTAAACACTTAATTAAATGTTATCAGTATTATTAATGCTAAAACTGAAACCTGAGTCGATATCATCTACATTCCTTTCCAGATCGGGCCCTTAAACGTCAGTTCCCAACAAAAAAAAAAAAAAAAAAAGAGAAGGATGTCAGGTCTTAATTAACTCACAGCAGTGTTACGAGTCTCCATTATTTTGTAAAATGTTTTGAAAATCTCAGAATTTTAATGTTAGATTAATGATAAGTCCTTATTACAATAATTATTAACTGTTTACAGTTGTAATCAGGGTGCTGAATGCCCTGCTCATTGCAAAGAGGACAGAAAAAGTTCTATTTGTTGCATAATCATCTATCTGCTCTTCAGTACACAAGCTAAATATAGTAGAAGATGTCAGTTACTAAATATGTAAGACTTGACGAAACAGCTCCTCTATAACCTCAGTTCTTCCAAACAAGTGCTATCAAATTCTGTAGAATTTTAGCTTTATTTAAATATCAGTATGGAAATAAACAGGCTTGAGCCTGTGTGGTTTAAATGAAAACCCTCTGAACATGAAGCAGGAATGACCAGAGCAATGCTGTCTTCCTCGATGTTATGCCAGTGCTTCTGTTACTGCTTCCAGCTTTCTCAGGTGTTATGGCTGGATGAGGTTGTTGGATCTGTCCTAGGTGTCTATTTTAGAATAAGATGAATTGGTACCCGTGGGATTGCTGTGGTAATGCTGGGATCTCTGAGGACAACTGAGCAACTGACAAAACTTGGGTCAGTCATCCTCCATAAGCTTGGAAAAGCTTTGGAGAAGAATCACGGTGACAGTCTGGAACTATTTACAGCAGCAGGAGATATGAAATAGGATGAGAAGGGAAAGACAAGCTGTGGCTTCTTGCTGAACAATAAATAGTTCAGTGTTTCCAAAATCAAAGGTGGGAGAAGCAGAAAGAGAATGCTCCATCTGGCTTGAAGCAATTGGAAGAGCTGACGAGAAAGAAGGACTTTCTGTTATTTATCGGACTCTTACTTCTTGAAGAATGCAAGTGAAGGGTTTCTCCAGCAGGGACAAAAACCAACAGCTTCATAAGAATCCATGTGCAACATGTTGAGAAGGGGAGATGAGATATTCCCTCAGAGCCATGAGTGATTTTGTTTTGGATCAGTTTTCTGCAAAGTGATAAAAATGAGAAATTCTTGGACTGAATTAGAGGAAAATCGCAACCTTAATTTTTAAAGAAGATTTTAAACAAAAAATTGGCCATGTTATGATTAAAGATGGCTTACAGATCCTTATTCCTTTAGATTGTTATGACCTTGGATAACAACGTAACTTTTAGATGTGGTTAGTCCTCAGAGTAGGCAGATGTGACTGGGCTATTAAACTGTTTATTTGATTGCATAGGTCTGAATTTGCCTACTTAGTATTTGGGTTCAGGATGGTATCCTCACTGCTCTTGGAGAATGACAATAAAATGTTAGATGACACCTGCAAATGAAGGTGAAGATTTTGGGAATTATTCATATTTCTTTGTGCTTCATCTGATGATGAGGAGGGTAATAGTGAATAACTCCAATTGGGATGGGATTAATTTTGTCTAACTTCAGACACTTAAAAGCTAGATATGTGCAGAAGGGTCACTCAAGTAGTGGTAAAGGGTCTCATACTGCATTTCCTCCTGGATTTAGTTCAAGATATCTATGTTATCTGCATGCTCCAAGAGGCCAGAAACAAGGACCAGGACGATCCTAGACCATCAGGCAACAACACTAAAAAGAGCTGTTACTTGAGGTAAAACGTCACTGCAAAGAAAGCAAACCTGTGAAGAAAGGTAGGTATGATTAACTGCAGTAATGGTGATGTAATGGACAATTATCAGGCTCAGATAAGGAAAACTATTAGGAAGGGGGCAGTGCTCATGCTAATCATGTTTTAAGATTTTTATATAGTAATATCTCCAATAGGAGATGAGTATAGGAAATCGTAGGCATACCTGACAGTCCCTCCTACAGTTCAATTTGCCTGACACATTCCATTAGAAAACTCTGTTTTCAGTTATTTAAAATGTTGCCAAAGATTAACCAAAGTTCTGGGCTAATTTTTTTCCCAGGCTGGGAATTTGTAATTTTAGGTAAAAATGAGACTGGAGAAAAACTCTTTGTCTTTCTGCTATTAAAAGCATTTTTGTGAAGAGCACTAATGCTCCCACTCTATAAAGAAGAACCTTCAAGTTTATTGGCAGGGTATATGTTTTCTCTCCCATAAGGATCTGCACAAATTTAAATCGTTTAGAAAATTACCAAATGCTCAGTTTGGCAGTAGAGGCAGTAAGTTTGATCATCGCAGTGGCTGAAGATGTTATCTGTGCTAAGCACTGGTCAGATGGAACTGCAGGGTTCTCTGCGCCCCCCAAAATGAGCATGGTGGCTTCACTTTAGAAACAGTTAGATGCTGGATTGAGATCCTAAAATAAGCACTGTGATGCTATTATGAAAAGTACTCCCTGGCTTGTACTCCAAACTCTTCCCAATAGCCTCTCACATTAACTCTTATAAAACTGGCCCCAATACCTGCATGTCATGGGCTGCAAAACAGTAATAACTTTGAAATACCAGAATCTGATTGTCTCAGGCTGGGCACCAAAATTAGTGGGCACTTACACCACTTTCCTCCTTGATATCTATGCCTAAACAATAAAGGCCAAGTTGTCTTCCAGCTCCTGGAGGCAGGTCCCTATCCCAGCCATGTCTGGACTGCATATTAAGATAAGAGTTCTGGCTGCGTTTCTTCCATTCCCTGCCCACAGGCTGGTTTCCACTGGAAAAAAAGGCAGGGCAGGAACCACAGGATGCCACAGTAGCTTCCTTGATTTAGGTGACTGGGGAGCAGGACTGTGAGCTTCTCTGAATCATTATCTGCTTCACGGCCCTGCATGCATGAATAGGTTCTGCAACCTCTTCAACCTCTCTTCTCACCTCCCTCGGGTTTGGCTGCCCATGCTCAAGCCAGCTGTGGTATGGCCCAGCTTTGTCTCCTGGGAGCAGATGGGAAGGAGCTGGGTCAGGGAGARTGGTCCTACCCATCCCTTAATTTCTATCTGCTTTTAAACCCAGGCTTAAGCTGAGCTTTAAGCTCAGCCCACTGTCCCTACCTACCCAACAGGAAAGGCAGTGCTTAGTCTTGTACCGTTTTAAGCCTGGCCTTGCTGTGCTGACTTGGTTCCCAGCTTGACCTTGGCCCTGCCTTGTTGCTGTGAACTGCCCTGGCCATCTGGACACTCAGCTGACCGCTCAGATGACTGTCCCTGGACCTGCTCTGCTCTTCTTGCTTGGGTGCTGTGGGTCTGCGCCAGGTGGGTCAGGGTCCTGCCCCACTGTGACCCTCTGCTCCTAGCTCCCCTGCCTGCGCGGGCAGCACCTGCCCTGCTTGTTCCCTGGCACAGATCCTGCTCTGGTGTAAATAACAGCACATACCATTAGTACGTAAACTCTCCCACCCACATCAAGATGGTTGGTTGGCAGCCATAATGGTGTTTAAACATATCCTTGTTTTTTTAAAAATAAAATTACATTCAATACAAGAGAAGGTAGTAATGAACATTCAGAAACCTAGAAGTCCAAATATTCAGACAAATATCCAATGAAACCCATCACTACTAGATGGTCTTGCAGTTCTGTGCTGTTGCTCCCAGCAGTGTGCAGTTCAGGGGAGTAAAGAGGGATGAAGCTCTTTCCACCTGGGAGCTGAGTAATGAAAGTGCCGTGATGAAACTGGACACCTTAGGCAACATCTTCATACGCCTGAAACTAAAGCTAGAGATCATTTATACCTTATGCACATAGAGCATAGGTTTTACAAACGAAGCAAACCAAAAGAAAAATAAAGCATAGGAACAGTTTTGCCAACCAGCACGTAGCTTTTTACGTTAAACATGGAAAAGCAGTACGTATATCTTGTTTGCACATACACATAGCCGAAGCACCCTGTGGGATCAACACAAAGCAGTATCAGGCAATGATAATCATGCTGTTAATGCTCTGCAAACATGGCTTAGCATACAGGAGCAAAAACAGATTCTAAAAATTTCCAGCTGACCAAACGTGCAACTGTACTCACTACTCAATGGAGATACATCAGCTATTTGCCAGGATTTACTGGTAGGAGGATGTATTGTTAGTACTAGTAGCCCAAGATCATTGTCTACTGAGGTGCAAAGGGTAAAAAAAAAAAAAAAAAAAGAAGAGAAACAAGAAGAAAAAGGAGGGTTTAACTAACAACAGTAATGTCTAAATAAAATGGTCAGGAGATTGATATTTTTTCCAGATGCATGAACTTTACAAACCAAAAATGTTAGCAAACCCACCTATTCAGTTTATCACAGGTTTCAGCATTTCATTGTGAGATGTTTGGAAAATCCAAATTTTATGTGCTATGAATTTTTCATTGGATGGACCATTCTCACACTGAAATGAGGCTGTGCCACTCTGCAATAAATTCTTCTGGCACCTGTATATTCCTGAGCTGTGAACTGCACTTGAGAGTGACTGAACTTTGGCTGTCTGATAACCTCTGCACAATGTAAAGAAAGAGACAAGTAGAAATTTTATGGAGCTACTTATAAGCTTATCTCCCCCAGAAGGCTTCACTTTCCAAGTCAGTCAGTAACAGAAGCCAATCCAAACCTGCCAGTGACACTATTCTCGTAGAAAAGTGTGCGCTAATGCATCTGGAAGCAAAGAGAAAGTAATGTCAAACTCCAGTATGCGCTAGCAAAAAAATCCAAACAAGAAAAGGAGCTGCTGGCAGTTTTCTTTTTACTTGAAATTCTTCTATTTATTTTCCTAAAGCATTGATCTACAACTAGAAAATCAGATTAATCTCTCATTCTCTCTCCTCCAAGGCAAAGGGTAATCCTGCACATGCCTCAAAACCTGACAGTTTGAAGAAAAGTCAACCCACATTTCACTGAGCACAGTGTTTAAAAGCCACAGATCTATTACTGTAGCTCACCATCCTCCCCTATTGCTTTGCCCCTTTCCTCGCATTAGCTGACACCTGCCCCTTCCTTTGAACTGCGCTACTTCTAAGGCTACACTTAAGGCCAACGTAGAGCTGGATTTTACTCTTCCATGCCTGCTATCTCCTCCCTTTCTCTCTCACTGGACTGCTCTAATAAGCTCTTTGCTAATATTTCCTTCTCTACATTTCTTAGACACGGCACTTTGTGTCTGTCCACAGCTCTCATTTTTTCCAGTCCTCTGGCTTCCCTCCCTCACTCCACTGCCTCTGGGTTTAACACTGTGAGTCTCTGCCCCAGTTTCTTTCACCTTCTCACTTGCCCCTCAGCCCTAGTTCAACTCCATCTCTCACCCACCCATCGAGTTTCTTTCTGGACCTTATCTCTATTTGCCTGCATGGTATGTTTTCTCTCATCACAACCATATTTTCCTCTCTATCATCTCCTCTACCTAAATCTCTTCTTTTGCAGCCAGCCTTTTCAATTTGGGGTAAAAATAGTAGCCCTAATACTCTTTGTCCCTTCTGTTTCTTTCACCTCATTTGAACTGAGATAATAGTTCAAAATTTTGCTTACAGCTGGTTCCTGGTTCCTGCACAGAGGGTGGGCAAACAGCTGATCCATTTGCAGAAAAGAGAATTTTGATCTTCGGCATCCAAATGCCAGATTAGGTAACTTCTCATACAGGAGATCCACTGATGAACTTTAAGGAAATGTTAAGTCCTTTTGTCATATTTGAAAACTAAAGAAGCCTGAGAAACTAAAAGAAGGCTTCACTAGAATTTTAGAATAAGCAAATGTAAATGTCTGTAGCACCCTTCTGTTGTTTCACTGGACTGAAGTGTAAGGAAGAAAGAAGACAAACTCAATATAGATCATAAATTGATATGAACAATAAATAGGTAGAAATAGATAATAAATAGATATAAATTAGTTATATAATTCAAGATACAAAAAAATGAAAATATTTTAGCTGTAGCAATGCAGTAGTATCCCTTAAATCTCCCAGTTCAAGAGAATTTTTTTTTCTAGCTCTCTCTATGCTCTGCATAGTGCCTTGCACAACAGAACTCTGCTCTGCCTGGACAGTAAAATAAGCTGTAAAAATGATTATGCATCCACAATTCTACAAAGAATAAAAATGAAGAGCAGAAATTTACACTACTGCATTTATAATTTCCTCCTGTTTTATATCACTACTGGAAGTGAAAAAGGTGAGGTACTGCTATTCTTCATTCAAAATCTTTATGAGAGATAGAAAGGGAGCAGCCTCAATTGAGTAAGACAGTTTTCATCACATGCTGCTTCACCAAACAGGCTTTTGACATAGTCATATTTTGTGTTCCCCAAAATAGCACTTCAGCATGCTTCAGTTTCTGAACTTGTTTTTTTTTAACTCCTTTGAATTTAATTAGGCTATTCATCAGCTTGGTAAATGCAAAGAACCTTTTAAAAGGGGAACAGTGATTGATTTTTAAACTGCTATAATCATTCCATCTAGCTGTAAAAAAAATATTTTCCAGTTAGGTATTTCAAAGGATAGTAATATTCACTTCTATTAATATTCACTTTTTAAAATAAAAAGTCGTCTGTCCTTCTTTTAATACATAACCAGGAAGCTGCCGTAACGTCACTGGGTGAAGTCTTTCACCCGGCAAAGCCCCTGTGTAAAGCTCCCATTAACATCCATGCTTTGTGTGAATATTGCTGACATAGGAGGAAATTTTGAGAGTCAAAGAAAATTTGTTCTGCACCGCGTCTGGATCTGGGTCTGAATGGATTCACATGCAAACCAAAGCTAAATGGCCATATCAGCACATCACTCCACTAACATAAACTACCATTTTCTGCACCCAAATAACAGTCTTGAGAGGAGTCTCAAGTGCATGTGTGTGTCATTGCATTGGGTGATGTCAAAAAACTGCAGAAAAAGGGAAGCCCAGATCTGATTCTTTTGCCAGCAACCCAAAGGAATCAGTCCAACTCGAGTCCCCCATTTTGCAGAGTCTTGCACCATAGAATAGAATCATAGAATAGAATAGTTGGGTAATAACCAACCGAGTTGTATCAGGATAGTACTTCATAGACTGCAGCATTTGTAACTTAAACAGTCAGTCAGCCCCAGGGAGGGAATTCACCCCTGAAAGATGTTTCTTCTAAACTTTTTCAGTCTCAGATGGTGTCACAAACATGCCCCTGCTGCAGAAACAGAGGTTATTCCCTAAATGACAAAGAGTTACTCTTCAGGAGATCAGAGCGACACCTTGCAACTTTTGCTTTCTTATCAGGTACCTAGAGCAACAGCTCAATCATCAGAGGCATCACCTGTGTGACAGGGCTGACTGACCTGAAGTGTGTGGTCACCACCACAAATTTGGCTGCTGAGACCTCTCACAAAGACAATGAATGCTGTTCTGCTGTGCAAAACGCCTGTAGGTCTGCCTGGGGCTGGCCAGTTCTGGAGTGAGGACTCTTGTTTGCGTCTCCTGCGAGGCTGCTCCTCTGCAACCATCAAGTGCTGTCATGTAATGAAAGGGAAGGCAGCAGGACACCTTCAGCCTCTCCGTTCCATACAGCACATGCTTCACAATGCTCCCTCATCCCTTCTCTGCACCAGCCCAAGTAGTTGACTTCACTGTCTCTCACTTCATTTATCTGTCCTCCTCACTTATCCCTCAGCTCAGGTTCAGCTCTCTTTCAGCTATCCATCGAGCATCATCCTGCACTTCATCTTTACTAAGCATTTTTCTGTTGCTTTGCCATTAATAACATTTCCTTTCCATATGTCCCTTCATGACACTTACTCTGCTGCTGTTTCTTTGCTTTACTTACCTTACCTCTCTGCCATCTTGGCTTGAGCAATGCACAGGCAGACTTGATCCCATTCCAGCCATAGCCTACAGCCCACCCAAATCCTTCGTGAGCCATGGGGAGAGTGCAGCGTTGTGGTGCACACCCACAAACTGCCATACCTTTAGAAAACAAGCATATATTCTGCTCAGCCCATGGAGATTAAAAATTACAAAATGTGTGTGGGAGTATAATTGCCATTCCTGTCATCTTACTGTTGGGTATAAAGCATGTTAAATTGACCACTGGAAAAGTATTTCAATTATCCCATTAACGGCACAGAGAAAGCCAGTCATGAGTCACAGCAGTAAATTTTAGGGAAGACAAACAGACTCATACTGTGTGCACACAGTCCTCTTCTATTGATATAATACTTGGTAATCCCGAAGTGCCTGACTCAGTGCTGCACGTAGAGAGCGCTGCGTGCAGCTCAGGAGCCTGCTAGTGCTCAGGGATGCTCTCACAGCTCCTCCAACCACCCTCGGCCCCCAGCAAGGAGCCTGGAAGAAGCAGAGCACAAGGCAAACGCCCTTCTCCCGTGCCGGGGAGGAGGGGAAGGTGGTACCAGAGTATGTACGGCGTTTTGCCAGAGCATTGCTGGCTGCATGGATTCTGGCCTTGCAAGATGAAGCAGGCTTAAAGCAGAGAACTGCAGACCAAATGTTTCTGCTTTGGGACAAAACAGCGTGCAAATGGGCACGTAACTGCAGCACGTACTGCGCTTTACACTCGTCTGTCACACCTCTGCAAGAGGACTGCAGTTTTGCTTTGGGAGGGAGTTTCAACTCCCTTCAATGGAGAGCACTAAACAGCAAGTGAATCCTCTTCACTCTCCTCCATTTTATCTAACAGATTTAAATAATTCATGTAATAGCTACAAAAAATCCCAGAAAGCAAGTGTTTTAAAATTTGCTTCCATTTGTGTACTTCAGGCTTCAGTGAAACAGCTTAAAAAATATATGCCCATTCAAGCTGAAACGGCGCAATTTTGGGGGTTCTTGCACAAAATACTTTTACACTTAGTCTACTCCGAGTGATCCTTTTCTTCCTCAATTCTGTTGTTACAAATAGAAAACCCTCCTGCCTCCAAGACGCATCACCTTGAGAGAACAAATGCTACTTACAGGATTCAGAACGTTATGCATGACATCAAAATATTACAATGCATTTCAAGTCTGGAGACAACACCATAGAAATATGCCCCAAGAATGCCAGAGGTGATGAAAGGCTGATGAATAGAACATGAGATGGAGGAGCCCTGCTTCTTCTTTTTTTTCCTGGGAAAGCTGATAGCTTTTCTTTTTCCCAAAGAATAAGCTATTTTCATTTATTACAGTTCAGCCCCCCTGTTATGCGGACCCTGCCCCTAATGACTACCGGATGTGTAAGTGCTTAAAATGGTTTCTGGCTGCAAAATTAATTCCTGCTTTCATTCAGATTACAGGACGTTTTAGCTACAGTTTTTGTAAATGTTTGATGCAGGTATCTTGATTAGTTTACTAAAATAGTCAGGTTCTGTTCTTACATAGTAAAAATCACTTTTTAGAGGTTGTATTTTTTATTTTCACCTGTAAACTATTTGCATACATAAAATAAATTAGTAATTAATAAGCCCAATATACTTCCAACACAAGAAATAAAAGAGAGGATTGTATCAAGTCTGCCTAATTCAGCAGTTTGCTTGTACATACATTTTAGATGCCTAACAAAGCAATCCTTCTGAAGTAAGGGCCAAATTTTCCTGTATAGAAAATTAAGGTGCGTCATTGACTTTGATGGTTTCCAGAGGGAGAGAGATCCTGCCTCTCAAAGCTGAATGCCCTGGATCCTGAGTGACGAGAAGCAGCAAGAGACTCCTATTATCTGAGATGCTGTTATATTGAAACATTTCTGCTTGCAACTTTAACTAGGTAATCACCTATATTTTGAAGATTTTAAAAAGAAGCAAGTTAGCAAGGTCTGAAGTTCTTTGTGCTTTTGCACATGCTTTCAGTTTGTTGCCTTTAGATGCTGAAGGGTTAAGAGAAGGCACTCTTCATCACGCTACGCTTTGCAGAAAAGTACTGCATGTCACGGACTCATCCCTGACATCCTACATTGTGCTTCATGACATCCATTTACACCAGGCTTGTTGTATTCCATCCCATGACCTGGGATAATGAGGTGTGTGGCTGGTGTGCCAGGATTTGATGTGTTGCAACATGGCATTATCTGCCTTGGGAAATGTGAAATGAAGGCATTGTCTGAAAAAATATAATTAAGGAAAAGGTTTCTTAGCCCTTAATAGCAGAGCATGAACACTACCAAGACTGCTGCTCTTTTCTGAAAAGAAATAGAATAACTAATGCCAAATGGAAATGTTTTTATTCTTACTTCTTTGGTTGGAGGAAGCATTACGGAGAATACACAGCTTCGAGAAAAATGGAACGAACTGAAGCAACTGACATCAAGGCTATACAGTGCTCTTGAAAACTTAACTGAGGCTTTGTGTTTGCATAATGTGTTATTATATATTCACATCACCTGCACCCCATTAAAAGGAGCTATTCCTTGAAAATAAGTATTCAGAGAATTCATATCCTCACAAAGGAGTCATGTCATGGGAATCAAAAGCAACAGGTTTGCTGGATGATCAGGACTCTGGGGTGAATTTGCTCTTGTACTACCTGCTCATGAAATCAGCCTACAATTCTGCTCTAATACATCAGACAAGAGTGCATTGATAAACCTTAGCAAGTTCCTCATGTTGGCTCTGTATTTCATCCCTCCTTTAGGTTTTAAATGTGCAGTTTTGGCTTTATGAAGTCATCAAAATATAACAAGCAAGCAAACCACAATGTCCCACTACTTGAAGTGCTGAATATTGATGACAGCGCAATTGAAAGAAGACTGTACCCAAAAAGGGCGACAGTTCTAATTTTTCCTGTCTTTGCCCTGCATGTGTTGGACATCCTGTAATTGTCAAAGCAGTCCAATGACAAATTCCAGTAAAGTGGAATTGCTTTTTCAACTGTTACAAAATAGCAATCACCAGGCTTTGGGTAAAATTGCTGAAAATGGTGACGTGAATATTGCACACTCAATCACATGCTCCAAAACAGTCACTGATGTAAAAAAATTGATCACTAAAGGTGCTACACTTTGTTACCTGCCACCATGCACAAAAGACACCTGTTGTCCAATACAGTAAATGTTGAATAAATTGGCTTCACTGCAGGATGTAATTACTTACGTTAATAACAGTCACAAAAGACATTCCAGGCTCCTTCTGAAATATTTGCTTCTGTTGAATTTGCATTTTTTGGGTCATATAAGGAAATTTAACCAATAATATTGAATTCATTGAACCGCTTCCTGTCCAAGATCGGGTCTTTTCCATGAAGAAGAGATATACATTTAGGACTAAGTTTTCAAGGCTTTCATGATATAGAGTTCTATCACTGTGTAATTATATTGTTAGCAGAAACTGAGCAATAGCATTCAAATTCACATCTGGGCTAGACTAGGGACTGGAGTCCGTATTTAAGCTTTAAGCAAAGATTCAGTTCAGGCCTTGCTAGCATAGAAATCCTCAGAGTTGACCTTCCAAGAACATGGGTGTGCCCAGACGAGAGGATGCAGGTGTACCTCTGAGCTCAGGGGTCCCGGCCTGATCCCTGGTGGCATCCCATCATCTGCCCACATGCCCAGATGAGCTCTATGTGCCCATCCCAGGGACACTCTCCCTCTTCATACTGCACAAATCCTGTAAATTAATGTTTTGAACTTTCTGGCATTTAGACAAATGTTCAAGTGAAATGGCCATTAATTACCTCACTGGTGATTTCACTCTTTAATTGTTGGTGTTGGTCTATTGTTAGAAATGCCATGTTGGTTCTGGTAATTCCAGATACATACATCTCTTCACATAACCCTGTAGAGGTGAACTGCGGGTCCTGCAGGTATTTCCATTACAATGTACTGGGTTTATCCAGAGGGACCAGCGAGAAATAAGAGCCACATTTATCTTACAGCTTGGCACATGCACATATATTTCATGCTAGACCCTGCAGCCACATAAAAAGTTTCAGAGGACAAGCAGGAATGGATTGAAAGAGACTGACTGAAAATGTTCCCTCTGCTGTTTTCACAGAAAGTCACAGAATATGTATAAGATATTTTAAAAAGTCTTTTTACCACATCCATCCTTTTCCTGGTGGTTCACTTTTCAGCTGACAAAGTGATTTATTAACTGTCTTTAAGAAGTTCCATTTCACTGAACAAATGATAAATATCAAAACCTGAAGCCTGACCCAACATCAATATCAAACTGGCTCAAACATTTGCAGGCTTAGTTTACTTTTCAAAGAATAAACAAAAGGAGAGTGAATGAATACTCAATATAAGAATGCATTAGAAAAGAATTATTGTTAGTCACAGCGGCTGGAAGACCCAACTCACTGTGTTAATTCCACTAGAGGCAGAAGATAATCATATCTGAAAATTGTGAATTAGTTACTTTTTCCCCTCCTCCCCTGGAGAAAGGGGGTCCATGAAGCAGGAAATGTAGTAAATAATGTAATAAGTAAAATAAAACAAAACACTAAACTGTGTCCTTCCAGTTCGCCTTCTCCTCCCCACCATCCACCTTTGGAAGGTCATCTGACAAAYGGTGTCGTCACTTCTGTTAAACTCACGGAGAGGTATGATTTGGTGCTCCTGCAGGGAACCACAACAAGGAAGATGGTGTCATTCCCAAATGCATACATACACACACACACACACACCACACACACATTGAGTGCAAAGGCAAAAACTGCGAAGCAATCAAAATTAATTCATTCATTAGAAAACATTATTTCCTACTGCTCATGAATGCTATTAGTTTCACATAAGCATGGTTTCATTTAAGCCATTTATAACTTCTTCATTGTATTTTGTTTAAGCTCCAGTCTTCTTAAATGGATTTTTTTTCCAGTTCAAATACTGTTTAAATACAGAAAGACATGTAACTATGAAAATCTTCACAATTTTAGTGCAATTGTTTTACATCTTGTTGATGCTTGCTGAACTGGCTGTCAGAGAAGTTAAGAATGGAAGGGATCAAACGGTGCCCAGATGCAGTGACACCTGGCAATTCTCTACACTTACCAGTGTCAGTCAACTTAAGCCCAGGGTCCTGCAAGAAAAATGGAAAATCCAGGCGATCAGGCGAGACCTCTTGCAACAGAACCATCACCTTGTTTTATCAATATCAATTGTCACTCACTCCTTGGAAGGTGGTGAAGGGCTGAAGAGGTCCAAAACCTCCCCAAATGGACCCAAAAGTTCTACAGCCTGTTGCTTCTTAAACTGCATTGCAGCACTGGTAGCAGAGGAGCTAATGGCGCATGAGTTTCATCTTTTGGGACTGTACCTACCGTTTTCCCGAAGCAAATCCTAGACATTACCTAAAAGATGATTTACCAGCATAAGCCAAGCCAGAATACCTTTAGGCTCTTAGAAACATAGCCACTCTGCACATTTCCTGGTGTCCGTATGGCACAGCAGCATGTATCAGAAACAAACTCAGTTTTCAGAAAGAATCTGGAAAACTGCAAGGAAAAAGATATTTGAGCAGAGGCAGAGGGTCAGGAGTGGAGATCCTGCAAGGAAAAGCAAGAAGCTGGAGGCAGTCAGGGCAGACTCCTCAACTGACACACACATTTCCTAGGAGGAAAGATAATCCTCAAGAAGACCAGAGGGAAGGCAGGTTTGAGCCAGTAGCTGAAGAAATCAAGGGCTTTCTAGATTTACATCTGAGCTCAACCTTTTCTAAAGGAACCATTGCACGCAGGTATTTCTTTTAATCATTTAAAAAGTAAAAGTTAATTCTACATTGTCTTGTGATTTCCAGAAAGATGAACAAGAGGAAAATTTTTGCAGCTCAGGGAAGACTGAACATACCTATTTTCAGTTGCTCTCGTAAAGGTCCCCGCTGTGTCAGAACCTGCTCAGACACGGAGAAGTCCCTGCACAAAGAAGAGGAGAACAGCATTCTCCTGCGAGACAAGAATAGAACACAGACAGAAAAAAGTAGAGTTTCGGACCTATCTTTTCTTGTGTAGGATACCAGATTAGTAAACAATAAGTGTAGCTTGTCTCCCTGGCACTAGCTGAAGGCCAAAGATAGCACATCGACCTTCTCCAGGGTCTGCTGGGACAGGAGTAACCTTCGAGGTTAGGCTTGTCAGATTTGCTGATATCACAGGAGATTGTCTCCATGGCTAAAACACAGGCTGCCATGATACCTTTTTGCTGCTTATCCAAGTGACCATGAAGAAAAATGAATTTAGTTTCTCTGAAGCAGAAATGCACAAAACTTGTGGGGGTGGAAAAATGTGGGGCTGAATGGTGTTACGATTTGTCATAAGAGTAAATATACGTAATTATATGACCCAAATCTCCATCAATATTTAGCTTTCTACAAAATAATAAGAAACTCAACTTACGTGAATGGCTGTAGCATCAGGAGGTTGACAGAGCCCGTGACAGGTGCTTCTGGGGGGGACAAAACAGAAAGATTCAAGAATAATTGTGCTATACGGACTGGAAACTTTCAAAGGGAAACCCTTTATTTTAAGGGGGATACTCAATAAGCTCAGAACACTGAAGTCGAAGGAACTGTGTTCCTGAGTAATCCCATGTGTCATCCAGGTCCAGCTGAGTCACAACCAACTCTGATCAGTGTTTCAACCCTCAGCATCCATAGCTGGATACCTTCTCCACAATATTAATTACCTAGGTTACTCTATTTCCTAGACTTCCCCAGAGAAGTTGTGGATACCCCATCCCTGGAAGCGTTCAAGGCCAGGCTGGATGGGGCTTTGAGCAACATGATGTAGTGAAAGATGTCCCCTCCCATGGCAGGGGGGTTGGACTAGATGATCTCTAAAGGTCCCTTCCAACCCAAACCATTCTGTGATTCTGTGATTCTATGACTTCTGGTAGTACCTCCTCAAATAAAGCCAGAATACACTTACAACACAACACCTCAGTTCCAAATTTAGATGGTAGAAGCAACTCTTATCATTTTGGTTTGATTTGGTTTCAGATCAGATCCTTTCAAGATGCTAAGTTCCCATTCGGAGAGCTTCCTGGTAGGGATCCATCCTTCAGGACTGAAAACATCAGCAGAAACCAAAAATCCTGGGGAGATACACCCCCCACCGATGATTTGCTAGAAAGAATATGGTTTCTTCTAAAAGAAAAAAAAAAGTAATTGTTTTTTAGATCACATGATTGCAGGACAGACTTTTAAATGTGAAAAAATCAGTTAAGGACCTAACTTCCATAGGGAGACGGTGGAAATCATGTGTCTAACTAGCATCTGCATCATGTGAAACTTTCCTCTTCAGTGAATATTCAGTTATTCAATTTGCAAGCATAAATGAACAATTTTCATTATCTACTTAGGCCAACATATTATACTGCAGTCTGAAATGGTTGTAAACTATTTATATGGCTATTTTACTGTCAGTGTAATATACTTTTTTAATCTGGAAATATTCCTTTCACTTAGCTGCTGCTGATGATTGAAGAAGAGAGACATGTTCTTTACAATTCATATAGGTGCCCATTAAGTGATGATAAATACGTTCTGAAATATCTATCATAAATGGTTCTCTTTGACATTTTTTTCTCTGTAACAATGTCCAATTACTTTCTGTGTTTTTTCTCTGTAACAATGTCCAATTACTTTCTGTGTTTTCCCTGAGGGTAAGGTGTATCCATTTTATCAGATAGCCCCAAATAAGTTTGCTTCGGTCACTACATACATTTAAAAATATTTTACTCAATTCTGATATAACTGGTTGTTAATGAAACTATACTTTCAAAAGTTCTCTTGAGAAATATCTCTAGCAACATGAATCTGTGTTTCTTAATGGCCTCCAAACCATTTTGAAGTGATATATTTTGGACACATCATAACTTTTTTGAACCTTGCAGCTAAATTTTAAGTTACCTATTTGATCAGAGAGTTAAACACCTTTTCCTGTAAGTAGGTGCACCTTACAGATTTCAAATGTGTTTTTAGAACTACCCCTGGCCATCTTTTTGCTATCAAATGTGGCATGTATTCATCTTTTTTCTTCCTTTTGGATTTGAGCCTCACTCTGAGAAGAAGGGTGAGACAGTCAGGATATTTCTTCTCTGTTTGATTTTCTCCTTGTCCTGTCCTTGAATCTTAAAATGTTGTAACTTCTTGTTAGTGAAGTGGTAATAGGTCCATAATGACAAGACATGTATCAGACAAGTAGTGCATTCCTGTTTATTTTTAAAATATAATATAAAAACATTCTACTTCTCCACTTTCATAATGACTAAAAATGGAATTTCTTTTTCCCCAGAAAAATTTTCAAGAAATCTTCTTCCAGAATTCAGAAACTATTTTTTTTTGCTTACTCAATGGCCATCTTCATCACCTTACTGTCAGCTTTCAGTGTTACACTGTCCTTAGAGGTATCAGCATCACCCTTGATCAAGGGTGATGCTCCTCCTTGGTCAAAATAAAAAGAGGGAATATCAAAGTGAAGGGGGGGGATACAATATTGCCTTTGCACATAGGAGCAACACACTACTGTGATAGTTCTACTTCTGCAATAGCTGTACTACTCTGCTGCAGTAACGTGCTGTGCTACTGTAATATGCTGGACTACCATAGCGGCTCTGCTATCCTCACTTCAAGAGGGAGAGTCATAAAATGAAATTGCTAAAAATAACTCTTGAGAAGCTGGTCCTATTCAGCTTATAAAAGGGAGGCTGAGATAAGATCTTGCGTAGCTACTTATACATGTAGGGGGAAAAAAAGGATCCAAAAGTGTGTAGTTCTGGTTTTTAGGAAAGAAAGTAAGACTGAAAGTCTTTTTAGTCTTATATAACATGAGACAAGCAGATCCAATGAGCAGAAGTCAGGCAAATTCACCTTGACACATGATGCAGTTTTCTAACAGGGAGGATGATAAATTAACACTGATTTTGGAGGGTGGTGCAGTCACTATAATTGGAAGGTGACGTTAGCTGTTGTCCTAAAGATAGGATTTGATCCAGCTTCTGAGAGCTTGAAGGCTGCATAGGCAGGTACCTAAGTAAGCCTAGGTGGTTGTGTTCCTTCTTGCCTTGGATCTTGTGGCTCCAAATACCTGTCTCTCATCCACTTTCATCCACACATCCCTATGGGAAGGAAGGTTCAACAGTTGCTTGCATAATCCCACAGAACTGGCAGCTCTGCAGTCATAGAATCATAGAATATTTAGAGTTGGAAGGGACCCATAATGATCATCAAGTCCAACTATCTGCTCCTCGCAGGTCTACCTAAGACTAAACCATATGACTAAAAGCATTGTCCAGATGCTCCTTGAACTCTGACAGGCTTGGTGCCGTGACCACTTCCCTGAGGAGCCTGTTCCAGTGACCAACCATCCTCTCAATGAAGAACCTTTTCCTAATCTCCAATCTAAACTTCCCCTGACGCAGCTTCATTCCTTTTCTTCGTGTGCTGTCGCTGGTCACCAGAGAGAGGAGATCAGCACCTCCCCCTCCACTGCCCACCTTGAGGAAGTTGTAGCCTGCGATGAGGTCACCTGTCAGTAAACAACTGTAAACTGTTCCCAAGGCTCCTCACTTGAATGAGAACAACTGGCCATTTTTTTTTTTCTCCATTTTTCTACCTTATTCTAAATCATCAGACTTTGACTGGAGCTGGATGCAGGACAGCAGATGGACTGGTAGTCTGAGATGCAGCAGGTGGGTCTTGTCAGTTGACTGATGATTGAGATTTGCTCAAAGTCCAATTTAACATCAAATCTGGGATGATAAAGAAATGTTTCTGGGATGAAAAATATCTCCATACTGGAAGGACTCATGCCACTTTTTGCAATTTAAGTAAAGGAAAACAGGTCCTTTCTGTTGTAGTAGTTCCCCCTCACTGTAGACTGATGCCTCAATCTTGTCCGTTCCTTCTCTGTGGTACAAAAGGGTTTAGTTGCCTGAGGATTGAAATATTTAAGTCTAATTAAAATCATTGTGTTCAGTACAGGAATGTGTGGGTGACATTTACATGCCTTTAATGCATGAGAAGTCAGTTTAAGTAATTTAACAGTCATCTCTGGACTCTGAAGATGACATACTCCATGAAAAGATGAAATCACCACTTCTCTTAATGATCTCCCTCATGAATACAGCATCAAATTCAGCTGTCAAATGTCCTTTGTCACCCCAAAGCTTTCTGCTTACTGAGGTCTTCTGGGCCCTTCTTACCCTCAGCTCCTTTCAGTCTCTGCTACGATGTGCACACCCTGCCAGCATGGACGGGCAGCCCGCCTCTGCCTGCCCTGGTTCCTCTTTCCTTCCCCGCAGCGGAGTCTGTGGGTCTCTCAGCCAGGAACAGAGAGCTGGTGCACCGAGCCACATGCAACTTCTGCAACATCTGGAAGACGGCACTTGGGACAAGACCCCAGATCATCCTCCAAAACTGGGAGCTGGTGCCTCCATCCAGAGCCAAGGGGTTTAGGCTCATAGCTATCGCCAGCAGAAAGGTGTCACATCTTATTGGGCAAAAGCAAAAGGAGCCAGTAGCTCATACGCTCTGAGTGCCTGTCCCTATGGCTCCAAGATAAGGAGCTTCCAGAAGCTATAAATACATTCAGAATGCAAAGACAAATGGAGAAGGTGCAAGCCAACAGAGGAACAGTCCTTCTCACACAGGGGAGAGGTGCCCACCTCCTTTAGCACATCTGTATCAGAAAATGAAACAATCTGTAATGAGGTCTGCTTCATCACTTCTCCCTAGAGCAAGCACAGTTGTCCAACACCTCAGATTCACCTCTCCCAGGACCTGTTCTACCTGGATGATCCACACGCTCACCTTGGGGCATTGCTTCCCATCCCTTTTCCCATAAGACCAAAGAAGTCCCACCACTTGCTTTTGGTCACACCTTCAAAATCTGGCTCCAAGCTCTTATTAAAATCCTCTCGGAATAGACTTTGCACGCAGGGGGAAAAAAAGATATTTTGAGATGAAAAAAAAAACCCTCATATACAATCACATAAGTCATAGCATCCCAGAACTCCACTCTCTGCCCAAGACTCCTTTGAGTTAGACAGGGTACAAACAAGAATAAAATATTGCCATGTCACAGACACTTATAATTCTTTGAGTGTTAGCTTAAAAAAGCCAAGAAGTCTGGTATATGGTGTTTTACATTCACTTTGTGCTGTACAGACAGACCAAAGAAAGTACAAGGAGTGGACAGTCAGGTTGGTTCCTTGATCCCTTGGAAGTCAGCTGATCATTTCACTGTATCCTGAAAGTACCAAACATATATACCATGTGATGTGACACAGAGTTGTTTTACACTAGGAGTTTTAAATTACTTCTTATTATAATAAGTCCTGTGGAAGGGGAGTCTGTGCAAGCAAAAAGCAGTGTGCCTAACTGATGTGCAAAAACCTGCAGAAATTTTAGGTATTTGGACCTGGCAGGGGAATAGAAAGTGCCTACATTTCCTTTAAAGTCAATGGAGCAGGGTAGGTGTCTCTGAAGATACTGGAAGGGAAGTGCAGCCTCATTAAGTCAGATGTTTATCTTTCTTTATTAATTGCACAGAGACTTAAATGCTAGATGACTTTGTCTATTCAGAATCCACTCTGCATAGTCCTCTTTGAAGATATGGACCTAATAAAGCATGACCAGCTTTTTAAAAAAGATGATAACCATGGTGTCCCACTTTCCTATCATGTAGATATTAACAGTGTGATGAAAACGCTTGCTCCAGAGCGGGACAGCCTTGGTTGCGCACCGTCACAGACCCAGGGAAGTTTGTCTCCATCTTTCCCAGGAAAATCTCCTAACAAACTCTTTCTGGTGTACTAAATAGGGGAGAAAATTTCCACCCTTTCTTCTAAGGTGAAAAGGTTATAGACTACCAGATGAAAAAGGACAGGAGTGGGGTCTCTTACCTTGAACACTGTGATCAAGAGATTTTTGAGTGTGAGTTCTGTCATCTTGATACACTTTCCCTCCTCTTTTCCTGGAAATAACACAGATACATCATGTGATTGAGACCGCTCCTTTTCCGAGTTGCAAGAAATAGCTGAACAGATGTAATTTTGCGGTCAGCCATGTCAAGAAGTTGCCAATATGTATGAATTTCTTATGACACCAGGGTGGAGGATAGCATAATACATGTAATATAGTGAAAGCTTTAACATAACCCCTGAGTTTTAGCTGCTAACAGAGGTAGCTAGCTTACCCTGCGGGAACGGCTGATCTCCACTTTGTAGCAATGTGCTATCTTGAAGTTTATCAGCTGGCTTTCTCCAAGTCTTACCAACTATTGGCAACGTAAGCACATATCTATCATATTGATCTGAGGCTTTTATAAAGCAACATTTTCTACAGTAACTCAGTAATGAATAAGATGAAGCAGACACCCAGAGCAAAAAGTTATTTTTGCAAGGGAGAAAAAGGCAACTATATTTTAAGACTTCAGGTTAGGAGGCTCCTTCCTCCCTTCCTTCTCCTCCTGTCAAAGGTAAAAGCCAGTTTGTCATAAAAGCCCCATGCGCAGGTTTGTGTGAACAGGCTCTATAGGGACATACTGATACGGGTGGAGAAAGAGTTACTGAAAACAGCCGGCCAAAGGCGGGCGATGGAGTTGAGAGGGAGCGTGTGAGGGTCTCCCGAGAGCTGATAAGCTCTGTCGACCACTCCTCCCCCAAGCCCACGAGATCTGATAAACTCACACCACCACAAGTCATCTGAATTTGAGTGTGGCTGCCAGCGGGCACCGGCGTCAGCAGTGGGTGGGATGTCTCAGGAGGAGGAGGAGGAGGCTGCTGCCCTGCAAAGGCTGCGGGCGCACACCCACCGGGATCCTCGGAGGACGGCAAACAGGAGCCCACACCATAGCTACCTGCCCCCAGCGCGAGCATGTGGCCGGGGCGGTCGGTGGATAATTAACTGCTACTAACTGTAACAGCTTGTCTCTATTAAGAGTAACGGCTTCAGTAATAAAAGGTCTCCTAGCAGATACTGGCTGTGGTCTGTGTCTCCCCTGATTTGGCAGCATGTCAGGTGAAAGGGAATTTTCAAATTTTCCAGCCTATTTTTCAGTAGAAACCATTTTTTTTCTCCCCCCCCCGAAACTACAAAATTTTGTTCTCAACCTTTCCTTTTTTTAGGCTGTCTTGACTACTATTTGGGGATTTTAATTATTTATAATTATTCTTATCTTTTTTGTTTACATCACTGACAAAACTGTAGATGTGGGGAAAAGAATACATCTTGTCAAAGCATTAAATGCTCTTGTTTTGTTTTTCAGGGAAAAACAATAAAATATTATTTTAAATTCATCAAAGAGTGTATCTCAAGAAGAACCAACACTTCAGTTAGCTCTCTTAGGAAATAATTGAGAGACCTCCTTGAGCATACCATGATAGGAACAAATCAATACAGCTGTGTAACTACCACATGTTTTGGGTAGAAGAGCAGGGCAAGTGGATTGTAAAAGCAACGGTCTTCTTTCCTCAGGGTTCACAGTCACTTTCTGCCTAGAAATAAGCTCAGGTTGGTCTATTAGGAAATGAATAAATAGTAAGATCACTTTAGAGGCTTTTTGTAAAATTGAGTCTTCAGCAATCCTAAATATAAATCCACATTGCTTGGTACCAATCTTGTCCTGCTCTATCTATGGTTAGAGTTTGTCTGTATATGGGAATTTAGCTACAAGATAAAATAGTCCTTTATATAAATATCTTATGAGTCAGTCCCAGCTGTAACTCCAAAGTGGTGAAGTCGTTAAGTAAATGCTGTTAAGAGAAATGTAAAATGAGCTATGATTTCTTCACAAGAAAATGCTTTTATGGCATTTAATATAAGAAAAAATGCTTTAAAAAGGCAACATTGGACCCTGTGTCATGCTATACAAATGACTATTTGAAAAGTAACAGGGTTAAAATAAGATAGAGATATGAATCAACATGTCTGGTATAGCTGCCGTGATGGGTTTACACAAACCACACTGGGGCATCCTATGATGCTTCTGCAGATCAAATCTCACAGTCTTTTCATAAGAAGAGAAATGGGTTTTTTATGAATATGAAAAATTATGTACCCTGTGCATAATGTGTTTCTGTCTGTAGATAAATCCTTGTATTATTAGCTCATCAAACCTAGTCTGTTATTCTATTATTAAAATTGGGTCAATTATTTATATAATTTTTAATCAGTTGAATTAATGTTTATAATGGTGGCTTGTGATAACTTTGATTTCTACTTCTTCTCACTATGAATTTTTAAAAAACTTATAATTAAAAGTCACACCATATTTCTACATTTCCTTTTTTATCTGTGGTATTTCCTGGAAATATAATCTATGCATTATTTATTTTTTGTCACAAAACAGTTAATTTCTTTATTGCTTCATCAAAACTGGACTTCCTGGGGAGCAAGCCATTTTTATCAGCAATTAAAAAGGTCATTCTTTTAGATTTTAAAATATACTGACTAACGTTTTTTTATGGGCCATATGTTAAAATATAGCTGTGTTCTGATAAGTGATCAACATGTACAACTGGTTTCAYGGGATTCTAATTTTTATTGTTCCTCAATGGTTTCATTCCACATCTGTCACTTTACAACCAAATTGTGATTGCCAGCTACGCAAATGTAAGTGGTGGAGCATATGCTACGTTTCTTAGGTATACACAGCCAACTTGGAAAACAAGCACCATCAGCAACAAATTTTAAGTTTTATTGACTTCTTTAGATGTTCCTGGATGTTGCCATTGAATTGTCTTATAAACTGCCAGTAGCCTAAAACTGATAACAGAGCCTTGTTCCTGTGTGGTCACATCTGGCCTGCATTACTAACAACAGCAGAAAGCTTATAAGCATTCCCTTTTGATCTAGTGGCTTTACACAGCTCTAAATTGGCACTGAGATCTGTGGCTGACGGAAGTCCTGGTGTTGCTAATCTGGAAGCAGATGAAGGTCACACTAAAGTCAGCAAGACATTGTATAGAGGAAAGGTCTGTCCATGCAAACCACACTGACTAGAGCCTCAGCATCTTCCTAAACTGCCAGCACCGCAGTGGTCTGGGTCACGCAACAGGAAGGTGGCAGGGTGAAGAAAAGGGTGGCTTTGATGGGAAGGAAGAGAACTGGGAAGCTTAAATATTCATACTTATTTTTTGGGGAAAGCAGGAAACCTCAAGTCCTACTATATTTTCCAGAAAAACTGAGGAACAGACCAAACTTAAAACAATGTTCAGTTCTTTAAAAGTGGAAACTGAGCAGAGAGTCAGGCAGAAAAGAGGAGCGACTGCAAAATTCAAGACCAGATAAGAAGGCAGCAGAAACAACAAAGAAGATGTGCATGCATAGGCAAGGTCCATGCAAACCGGCTTCTGTCCTAGGAGAGGAAATGAGCAGCTGAGTGTTGTGTGCGTGTGAGGCTGTGCACGGTGAGTTACTCAGACCGACCTACTCAGCCACTTAATTGCACCTGTACACACAAATGGTATCAGCTGCCTTGGGAGAGAGGTGAGGAGGAGCGGTGTAGTCTGCTTGAGCCAGCTGGCCACCCTCAGGCAGAAGGGAATAGATAAGGACTGGGAAGAGGTGGAACTAGGAAGTGTGGCTATCTGAATCATGGTTTGGGCCACTGTGAGGCCATTTTCAAAAGCACTTACACTTTATGACATAAAATTTCTTACATGGAAGATGTATCATTAGGAAAGTACGTCAAAAGGGAAGTTAGCTTTCTTTGATGCAGTTTAGATCCAGAGACAAGCACTGCTATCACAAGTGGCACTGGCCAGCTTTCTGCGGAGTACTGCCTACGCTCTCTGAAACACCACTTTGGGAAAATACGACCTGTGTTCCCAGAAATGTTCAGTTTGGGAGAAATGATTTCCAATTTATTTCTCTGCATATGAAATGAGTGTCCTTTTGGTTGGTGTCATGCCCTAGTCTAAGGGATGAGAAATGAGAATTCAATAGTCATGTTTCTTCTAGGATGAAAGACTAGACCTTGTAAATATGGCTTCTTAAATTTAAAGCATTTGAGCTGTGGCTGAAGTTGCAAAGCTTAGCTAGATGATAGTAGGAAAATGTTATTTACTAAGATTAGTTAATCTGTAAATGTTTTCAGAGTGTTCAGAAAATGTGTACGTCCACACAGCAGCTGGCGACTAGTAGTTTCTCTGATCTGAATCCCTGCAGATGCAAGGGAAAGGACTATTTATCTAAGAAGCTGCTCCCTGTCTCAGAAGCATGTGGTCAGCCTTTGTGATGCCTGAGAAAGAAGCAGGAACAGAAGGTATCACTCTGGAGAAGTCACTCCCCTAATGGATGTGAGGAGGAGCTTTCCTTTTCTACCTACCCAAAAGACTTTAGGGGAACACACAGAATAACTGCCAAGCTGCCACAGAAAATGAACCATTTACTTTATCTGGTGTGCTAGGGTCTGAATAATGTAGATCTGGGAAGAGGATTTTTAGTGTTTTCCTGGGACACCTCTGATTAAAAAAACACATAATAGAAGCAATGGATTCTTCATGGAGGTCTGAGGGCCTTAGAGGAATTAATGGTGTCAATGACAATAAAGGCAAAGAGGATACTAAGGACACATTCAAAAACGAACTTAGATGTTGTAAAGATGAAGGTAATTGGGGCAGATCTCTGAATGGGATCCAAATAATTATCACATTGAGCAGAAAGATGCCTAAATACTCTGAATACTTAAAGGGGGCTTATAGGAAAGATGGGGACAGACTTTTTGGTAGGGCCTGTTGCGACAGGACAAGGGGGAATGGTTTTAAACTAGAAGTGGGTAGATAGAAGGAAGAAAATTTTTACAATGAGGGTGGTGAAACACTGGAAGAGATTCCCCAGAGAAGTGTAGATGCCCCATCCCTGGAAACATTCAAGGTCAGGTTGGACGGGGCTCTGWTCTAGTTGCAGGTGTCCCTGCCCATGGCAAGGGACTTGGACTAGATGACCTTTACAGGTCCCTTCCAACCCAAACCATTCTATGATTCTAAAGTCAAACCACCGAGTGCAGGGTTGTGAGGTGAAAGTCAAGATGTGAATGACGTATACTCAAGTACATCCTCGATCTCAGTCTTGACATAGATATCCCATCCCTTTTCCTTTTCTCCTCACAAGATCATGTCCTTAAAGAAGGGTCCTTGAGCCTCCCTTGGAAGCTGGGCAGGGCTTGCTCCAACCTTTTAAAACTTACTTGCTGCTGCTGCCGCCTTTCTGTAGGATAGGATGGAGCAGATACTCAGGATGCAAATACTACAGTCTCCTCTCTACCTCAGGGGTTTCAACCCCCCTTTGTAAGGTCTTTAAGAGTCCTAATGTCATGTAGCAACTAAGCAAGGGCAGTTAAGGATTACAACATCAGACTTAAGTGTTTTTCCCAATTTGCCTCATTCTGCTTGAAGCTGAGGAAGAGGAGAAGCAATGAACAGACACAGGTGGGTGCATGCGGATGCATAAAGCTCTCACAGTGACATGGCTGTGCATTAAGGGTCCCTGAGATCTCAATCCTCCTTCCAGGCATCCTCAGGGGAATCTTTGCAGGCTGCTTGCATCTGTGTAGGGGGAAGAAATGGTCTCACAGCAGCAGAGAATGGAAAAGTAATAAAAAAATTAAATTAGATAAATTTAGTTTAAATTATGAGAAAGAATACAGAGGAGATGATCTCAGAGGTAGGTGCCCTTTTGAGAAAGTAGCTTTATTGGATTTTAATTTCATTTATTAAAGCTAGGTTGACAGTGTCCTTTTTTAATGCTGTGTGGAACATTATCTTCTACTCCTGTTGATGGACAATGACAAAAAGCAGTGCATCTAGTGTTGAGTGTGGTGAAAGGGAGGAACTTCAAGTTTTGTTCTGTTTTTCATCTTCTCTCCATGTTTTGGCCCTATTTGGCAGCTGATGCCTGCTAAATAGGCTTACTGCAGAAAAGCCCTAAAGCTTTCCAATTTTATGGTACCCTGTGGCAGCTAACTTGGAAATAACCCCAATAACACAACAAGACTTAGATTTGGTGCCTAAATGGAAAAAAAAAAAAAAAATTAAGAAATTACAATTTTAGTAGCTATTTTAGTTAAAGATTTTCAGGTGTTTCCAGTTGACTAACACATCTTTTAGCTTCCTGGCTCTTTCAGATGAAATCAAGAGAGACATGAGGGTTTTTTCTATGCCCAGACCAGGGATAATCTAAACATTCTTGTTATCAAACCATATTTCTTGTGCTTGCTTAACTCAGCTTATTTACAAAGTGTGTTATAACAAGGAAGAAATAGGGCCCTCATACTCCTAAACCGAAACACCCACATTTAGAAATAGCAATATGCCTATACCAGCTCTGGGCACTCCTTGCTGGCATGGTACACTGCAGCAGGGGCTCTGCCTGTTTTTCTTCTCCTTGGTCTTTCATCAGTTCTAATGCCATTTTATTTCTTTGTAACAACAGGTTTATGAAGATACTTGTCAATGAAGCAAAATCTGATTTTCCCGTATGGGCAGAGCTCTCTACATCGCTCTATGATCCCATGAGAGTTTATGAATGATGTGAAGAGACATTAGCATAAACCAGGAGAAGAAACTATCCAGTCAGCCTGTGCTGACTATTTACTTTTCTCTGTGTAAGTCCAATACCTTACAGGGATAGCTAGACCCTAGGTGTCTAGATATCTAGACAAGTCTCTTACTTCCTGTGGTCTCATTCTCAGCAGATGCTCTTCTAGCCTCTACCACTGCAGAAGGGAAAGCATGGAAAATGTTCCCTCCTGCCCAGACTCAGTCCTGAGATGGGATTCAGAATATATTAGGAATATATTCCAAAAATACTGGACCCTATGTTATTTATTGAAGAGTGCAACTGTTTTCTGCTTTGCCTAGTTTTCCACAGCAATATTTTCATCCTTGCCAGCTGCCACCTGAGTTGGATTCTCTCTAGAACGCCACTGAAACCTAATACATGTTGAAGGCAGGATTAATTAATATAATCAGTAACCTATTCACTCTTAAATGACTTTTGCAAGCCTTGTCTTGCAATCATTCAATGTGAACATGAGGCTTAGCTGAAGAACTAAGACCAGAATTTCTGCAGCTCCTGCAACATCTGAACCTATATTAATTTTGATTAAGCTGATTTCTAGATTTCTTGATTTTGCTGCTCTAGATCTGACTTCAGATGGGTAAATGGGGTTAAAACAAATAGCTTTAATTCTGTTTTTTAATGCTTTGTTGCTTTCTCTCTTAAATGAAAACTAATGAAACGCTGCCCCTGAGCACTCCTTTTTTTTTATTTAAAAAATAATAGCAGAATGGTTCAGTTGCCTCCATAGAGGATGATTAGACCATTATTCTAAGCCATCCTCTGCTCTTACTTGTTTCTCTAATAATGAATAGCAACTCCAGTGATTTGACAGTTACTCCAGATTATCAAGAATGCATATGGGAAACAAACTTGGGCTTTGTTTTCCAATGGCACTATCATTTTAACACAACTCATTTTAATGTACTTCGTTCTACACTTCCATGACACAAGCCACAGAGTAGTCATTTAGTGTAATATAAATGCAAGATCTAAGATGTGCAGTAAATACGTTGTCAGTCTCTCTTCTAATTTATTATTTACAACATGTTCTCATTCATTTGCAGTACAAAAGTACATCACTACGTGTTTTAATTTATTAAATAGTAGGTTGTTACCTCTAAGGCCCATGCTCCAAGTACAAAGTAAACCCTTTAACTGAAATATTTTTGGAGATCTCTGTGCAAACTCTGTGCAGTACAAGTGGCTACTCAAAAATTAACATGTTAATGTAGCTGAAGAGCTGGTGAGTTGCCCAGATGAGACCTGAAACTAATAATTTGGCTGTGGAAAAAATACAAAAAAAATGTGAACAACTCATAGTGAGTAACTCATAGTGAATATTTTTCCTTTGGGGGGAAAAAAAAAGTTGTTTAGAAAGATATTCTAGATTAACAGCTTGTTCAGCACAGGCATCCACTAGATATTAATATGAAGAGAAAGACCTGAAGAAAGAAGTTGTATGTGTTTTATTTAGCACCTTTCATCCTAAGGCAAGATTGTGTTTATTTTGCCTTCACCATCTTTATTGGAGTTGCTAATTTTTTACTGGTATAACAAAAAACAATCCATCCCAGACCCTTTTTTTTTTCCCAAAAAAATATTGCCAAAAAAGGACTTGAGACATGATTCTCATTCATAGATATGCCTTGCTACTTTATTCTTGCAGTATACAAGATGTTAGAGTGAGTGCAACTGTAAATTCCTTCCAGATTAAAACCTTTCATACATTAGAGTGACAAGTATAGGGGACTGGGTGTAAATGAGGATAGCAAATGCCTTTGGAAAAGCCTTGCTTTCCATTGCTCTGTGGTCACTTACACTGCTTGTATAGTCACTTACACCTATCAGAATAAATGTAACCTGATGATAAATCAGAGGTCTCGACTTACCCAGTCATTTCCAACTCTTTGTATACATGACAGCACAAGGAAAGAGGCAAGGGAGGACATGACTTCTGTGTGGTGCAAATCTCTACCTTCAACAATGACAGTACTGAGAAAAAATCTGGAAATGCCAAAAGTGCCAAACAGGGGCCATCACTGATACCAATCAGCAGAATACCATGCCAGAACCTCTCAGGGAAAAACTAAAAAAAAGCAAAGATACTAACTGGAAGAACATATTAACTGGAAGAACAAGGAATGATAATTGTAGGACCAGACAAAGAGCCTTTCACTGGCTATGGTACTGCTTTCTTTCCTCACTGAAGAAGCTGTGGCCAACATTTTCAAGCTGGGTATTTAAATCAACATTGCCGCATAGCAATCTAAATAAATGTCCCAATTTTCAGATTTGATGTACTGTTGCAGCTTTTCTTGGCTCCGGAAAATATGAATTCTCAGCACCTCAGAAGATCAAGCTGTTTATGTGGGTGGTGATCATAGTAGAAAGTTAAACCAATGTAGCTTAACTTGCACGTGCAGAAACCAGCATGTCCACACACAGGTTATTTTTCATCAGTAGGTGGCTGACCTACCTACTATTTTGTTCACTTTATTGCCAGTATGCCAGTTTTTGAAATTAACCCAACTAGTTTTCACTTTCCATTTATTGGCATATTACCCATATGTAATAAAGGATTGGTTTCAACTTGCAAATTAAGGCTTTTAAATGTAATCTCTATTATGGAAACCTAGTTAGTAGAGTCAGTGGAATCAAGAGTGGTTTTCAGCTGACCTGATGCAAAGCTTACCTGGTGTATGTTTTGAGGTGAGCAGAAAAACTCTAGACTAGAGTCTATTCTTCTTTAGAGTCCATTCACTGGGCTGAGGAAATCTCACTGACTACCTTGGGAACAGAGACAGCTATCTCACCCATAGACATATATGGATTATGTGTAAATACACGCAGACATCTTACATTTAGGTCTTTTAAACTGGGAGCTGAAATCCACTCGCTATGTCTATCATTAGGCATCAAAATTTGAATTCAGTCTTGAATAGTCACTTTATACATCCATTGTAGAATAACTGCATTCCTAGGTGTAAAAAAATTAAGTCCTGTTACAGCTGTCTTCAGCAATACTCATATGTTAATAAACTCTCAGAACCAGAGCATATAGAAAACTTACACAGTCTTCTGAAGTAGAAAGCACGGCTTTGGAGCTGAAGAATGGAGAGTTTTCCTGGTGTGGTCTCTACCAAGAAAATATTTTTTTCTTTAGACAGGAAGAAAAAGCAAAAGTGGGTCACCTGGGAGGACACATTTCCAAATCTCAGTTGTGTCTCAATGGCGCAGTAAAATTGCCTATCAAGGTACTCAGGATAGATAGATCTGAATTAGTTCTGTCTTGGGTAAGCCTTGGCTACTTTTATGGTCAGGGGGGAAAAAAAAGGAGAATAAGTATCTTTGTTCTTCTTGATCACTTCTGCTGTAGAAATGGTTAGTGATAATGAAATCTGGCATGTAGAGAGCTCTCACTGAAAAAAACCAACAACTCTTGGCATTGTCTCCGCTTACTAAGCTCTTTAATTTCTTTAGCTGTTTTTTGTCTTATTTACCTGGGCTATTCACAAATGCTTGTTTTATAGCATCTGACATATACATAATATACCACAGAGAAAAAGCTTCAGTCAGTGACCTTAGCATTACGACCTTGGGTCAAGTCCTCGAAGTATTGCTTTCAGTGGGAAATACCTAAATATCTGTAATGGTTGGGCTGCAGCCCCTAACGTTAGACATGAAAAGAGTGGAGTGGTGTCAATAACTCCTTCCAGCAAGCAATTCAGTGGATGGTTCTTTAACTTTTTGTCGAAACACTCATGAAAACTCATACATAGAAATTTCTCATCACTCATTATGCTGATGCCAGGAAGGACAGTGTCAGAAACTGTGCTGGGAACAGGACAAAAAGAACTCCTTTTTTCTTTACAATGACAAATTTTTACAGAGCATTCACAATTTCTATGTCTCCCTCTCCTGAACAAGGGAGCTCCAGCAGCTCTCCAGTACAGTTCTGCATTTGTAGATGTGTCCTGCTGCTGAAGGGATCAGTCTTTGTCATGACCTGGGAAATGAACGGGAAGGCTCCTTACCTCCTTGCTCAGATAGATTTAATACCATATTTTCCTTTGCCCATTGTTATTTTGTTCATCTGCCTATGCTGCACAGAGTTGTCCCTTCCCTCACATCTGGAGAGACAGCGCTGTGGTGACTGCGCCCCTTTTAAGTTCATATTGAGAAATACAGCCACATGGTTGTCCATCAGGCTACTTCAACATGCTTCTCATTTGTATCCGACTTCGGACAATCTATATGTCCCTGCAGTGTGCCAGAAAAAAACAAAAGGAAGAATGAGAAATCTGCCCCAGCTCTCTTCTGAGCCTGACATCTTTGTGGGCATGTCTGGAAAAAGAAAGCCTGAATCTACTGTAGGGCTCAAAGACCTTCGGGTAGGTGGAGAGATCTAATACCTGGCCCATGTACGCTTTGCTATATTGGACTGTTGTTACAGATAATGGCAATGATAGGATCTAGCGATTAGATAATCACTCTTTTTAGGCTGAAGAGAGTCTCTCGCTGCCAGGTCTACAACTTCAGCCACTGGCTAATTTTGTGGATGGACTGGACTCAGTTCTCTGCATAATCAATGGAAAGATAAAGATATTCAGGTAGGGCAGACTGGACTTCCCCTCTTGCCTCATGTGGCCAAGTGTCTACAATTTCAGTGAGATCAGCTCCTATGTCAGGCAACTAAATAGGTGAGTCGACTTCTATCTCCAGCTATTTCTTACTTACCTATTTGAGGGGCACTGTTTATCTTACGACAGTTTGATATTGCTGGCTAAGTCAGATGCATTACACAAGCCAAGCCTGGACAATAATTTATACTAAGGGAAAACACATGTACTTGATTCACATTTTGAATGGCTTGGATTCTCTTCCTTTGGGGGACTCTGGTTTCCTCCTGTGAATGATGATTATTGTTTCAGAGAACATATGTGTTGATATGAAAATACTACAGATAAAATACTTCAGGAAAAAAGGCCTCTGTGTCCAGCAGGTACATGTTTGCAAATTCCCCTGCTCTGCTTTGATGGCAAACAGATTTCTGCTGTTCTTTGGTGATCTGTTCTCATGTTCACAGCGCTGCATTGTCTACACATTTCACCGTGATTTGTTTAAATAGCTTGGCACCCTACCACACCACCTTTTGTGCCCACCACTTTAATTGGTGCAGCTGCTGCCTTAGGGTGCTCTGCTAAATGGCACCAAGGCAAATATAAACAGTCTGCAAACACGTGTTCAAGCTTGTCGCCACTGTACTTCTCTATCTCATCAGGAACTGAGTCTCTGCTCTCTGTATCAATTACACTCTCATTTAGATCAACATATATTTTATGGTTCCTTGTTGGATCATAGCATGATGTATAAGGTATCATGCTTTGCTTATGCTTTCATCGGTGTTTGCTGGTTTTCTATTCTAAGGATCTTTCAGAGACTTCGTTACTCCCATTGCTCAGGTCAGTGACAAAACACTACGGTATCTTCTTCTTTCCCTAATAGTTTGATTTCTTCACATCTTTCAAATACAATAAATATAAACTGAGAGACAAACGTAAAAGCTTTTCAGAAGCTCTGCTGAAGCAGAATTCTTTCGTTCCACTTAAACCACTTGAAGCATTTGGCAGTCCTTCACCGACACAATTTTTAATTTAGCCACACAGCTGTAACACAAATGTTTTGCCCTTTAAGAACTATAAAAGTTTCACTAGTCAGTCTTTATAGCAATTACACATATCTGAAATTAAATCAAGCAACTACAGATACCAAACCTAAACAACTTAGACTAAGCTATTTTTAAGTCTTTCCTCTGTCCTAAAATCTGCAATATTTGCTTAGATTCACAGTTAATTGCTTCTTCAATGCCGTTGCCCTTAAGTCCTTGAGACATTTCTTGCCATGTATTTGTTTTATCTTAACTGTAACCGCTTCTTCAATGTTTTTATATTTCTCAAATTACTACCCTCTGCCTTGTAGTACATGCTCTTGCCCTTTATGAAACTTCTATTATTGAAGGGAAAGAAGAGAGGCACAATCTGCATTTGAAAGTGGAGTGGGGACCAAGTTTGTTTAAAAATGAATGCCTTCTGCTCTAGTACCCATAGCTGTATTTTGTTTGTAAGACAACAACGATCTCAGACTTGCTACAGATTATGGTCTCTGCAATGACTGACTTGCATTTCCACAGAGCTAACCACTGCAGTATTAGCCTCACAATTTAAACAGGGATATTGCCCAGACCCCTGCCATAACCAGAGTGCTTTACAGCTGCTCATACATCGTGGAGTGGCCAGGGCTCTGTTCTCCAAAGTTTCGGTTAGTTGAGCCAGGCTCTGTGCTGAAGCTGGCTGGAGTCGCTACCGGGGCAGCCCCCAACGCACAGCCAGGAGATGGCTGCAGGCAGAAAAGCTCAATCTGTAAATCCCTCACTTGTCTCTAACCCCTGCCAAGTGCCTTAAAGGCGGTCACTGCCATCTGGTTGCCGCAGGTTAGGCAGAGGTAAGTACGGCCATCACAACCTGCTTGGGCACGTCTGCCCCAAGTCTGATGGAGGGAATTTTAATAGGCTTCCTGAAGACAAATCCTACATGTAAACCTACATGCGTCCCTCCGGCACCGTATGTCACCCCGTTTGCTGGAGTCTGTGCTCTGCCAGACCAGCTGCATTTAGCTTTTGTCTTGGAAAAAGCAGGGGTGATACATACTCCCGGACTGATACATGTCTATGGCCCCCGGACCTCACATTTGTCGGGGGAGATGTTCATACAGTTAAAGCATGCAGGAGCATTTCTTTGCTTCTATGAACATCTTGTGTTTTTTACAGATTGATGAATGCATTAAATTTTGTCTAAGGTGGGACAATATCTGAGTTGAAAAGGATAATTTATACTTAGGCTAAATAGGTCTAAGTATATGTTTTAGACTTTTTAAGGTTGTTATACATTTTTCACCTGAGAAGAAAAGACTTCCTCTGTTTTTTTCCACATTAGGTCAACTCTTCTTTTGAAAGGCTAATCTTTCCATGACTTTGACTTTGCATAAAGAGGAATTCTGAATAAATTCTTGCTCAGGTATTTCTCTGCAGGCCTGCCATGTTTTCGGGACCTCTTTAAGGGCATTAAGTTACCAGACAGGCAAGGTGAATGTTAGTTTTCTCAGTTGAGATATGGAGTTTCTTCTTATGCTCTAATGCCGGTAAACCTTAAATCATATATCACCATCAGAACCAGCCCCCTTTGGTTCTGTGGCCACCATTCCTGACATCTGAATGACGGTGAGATGCCACACAGAAGTTTTACTTTCATTTAGAAAGTAGGGAGTTACATGCTAGCCTGAGGGAGGTATATAAACCAATTACTTGGGTGGAAGGCTTGTAAATGACTTTTTTGTTTTCTACAGAATCACAGGCTGTTCTCAGCTATATAATGTTGGCTCTTGTGGTCAAGGGAAGATAGACACAGACCTCAGATATTTTGGGAAGACTCTAGATCAATTTTATGTTTGTAGGGAACCATGACATATGAGCCACCATGAATAGCACTAGGGCTGCTGTGAACTCCCAGCCAGCTGGCTGCAAGGTGGCCGAGCCAGCTCGTCCTCCCAGCAGCCCGTGTAACGTCTGCACGCCGGGAAGGACGCTTCCTTAGCTCAACAGGCAGCACAGCCAAGGGGATGGGACGAGGGACCAAGCCACTTCTTAGCATTAACGTCTGTGACCTTTGCCTCACTCTTTTTCTAACTTTTCTTAAATTTTATCAAACAAGTCTTGCTTATTTTTATTTTTACAAACTTGGGTGCTGAGTGGTAGGCATCTTCCCACCCCCCCAACATTCTGCAAACTCCATGGGCCACTTCTCACAATATAGCCCTTCATTCCTGTGCGTCATTCTTCATCTCTGCAAAACAGGACAATGATGATGTTTAAATACCATGTAGACGAGGATCTGGCAACCAAGCAGTTCATCTATATGTATAAATCCAGAATCTTGCTGAAAATTTTCGGTTCCCAGCGCTTTTGTTGGTGTGCTGACCAAACGTTTACTGTAAGAGTTTCCCAAACATTGGTAACCAGACAGAGATCCTGGCAGGGCAGGAAAAGCACACACACAAACTTCTGCATTTTTTGTACTTTAGTCTTACACTTCCTGGAGCAATGGTGGCTTCCATGGCTTCGGGAGAAAACACCAACATCTGACCGCGTCTGAATGAATGCAAATATTAATGGAAATGTCATAGGTGAAAACAGTGTCCTGGTACTTTTATTTTGTACTCTGTTACTGGAAAAAGTTATGGTCAAAGAGTGAACCTTTGTCCAAAGAGGTAAAGATGATCATGAAGGTGGATATAGATGACTTTGGCAATGACAGAAAGAGCAGGAGAAGAGAGCGAGCTGTTCACTGTCCCGTTTCTATCAATATCACCTCTGTTTTCTCCTTCCACCTTCTTCTTCTTAGCAGCTCCTTTCTACTACTATCGCATCATCTTTTCCCTCATTTATTCATGCTCTCTGTCTCATCACTTCCAACATCTTCCAGTATCCACACAGTCTGGCAGAGCATCTGAAGGGGAGAAGGAGAACATGGGCATCAGCTTCCAGCTCTTCCAGTGCTGCTGCTGCCGTGCATGGGTGCAGCTGCTGTGGTCTTGGTCGGTGCAGCCCTCACGCAGAGGCCGGGGAGGACTCGTGAAAGGGCAGTGCTCCCTGGGTGGGACTGTGGAGAGCAGTGAGTGGCAGTGCTCAGGAGCTGGTCCGTCTGCCTGTGGACCTGTCAACTCAGCTGTGCAGCTGGTGTTTGGTGGGGTTATTTTAGCGTTGCCTCTGCAGGTATCTGCGGTGATTGGGACCCGCTGTCATGGCCCAGGACTCCACCGTGCATGGTATCATGCTAAGATGAAACAGACGGCGCTTGCCTCTGCTGAGGCAATCCCCAAGCCTCACCAGAACACTTTTTAGGTATGATGCCAGCAGTGACAGCATCCAGAAACACGGTTTTCAGGTTGATCTATGCGGCTCGCGGCTGCGTTGGCCATCCGTGTTCTTTGAGACGGTGGCATGACCGAGGCGGGCAAAAGCCAGCCTTGGGGAAGGGCCAGATCTCAGGGGTCAGGACGCTTCATGGGGGGGCGGGGGTCTGTGCTCCGCGGGGCAGCTTTGGGGCAGCTCGCCTGTCCTCCCCGCGGGCGGTGCGGGGCCGAGCCGTGCCGAGCCGTGCCGTGCCGGGCCGAGCCGTGCCGGGCCGAGCCGTGCCGGGCCGGGCCGCACGTGGGTACGTGAGGGCGGTCGGGGCCGGCGGGGC